>PVJX010045753.1:0-12592 GCA_004027295.1 Dolichotis patagonum | reverse complement strand
ACAGACCATATTACTACTAGATAACCAGTGTCCTGCTTTTTATTTCCATAATGAAAGGTATGGAAATGACTGTCCTACACTCGTGTTGGAGACCTAAGAATTTACTAGACGTAGAGTCCCACTTTAAAGAGTTAGGGATATTTCTGTACAATGAAATATTCCTCAGTCTTTAAAAAGAAGGAAATGAAGCAATTTGGGACGAGAGATAAACTGGAAAGGCCTTACGCTAAGAGAAATATGTCAAGTGGTGTGTGATCTCACTTACGTAGAAACCCACAAGGCAAACCACAGAAATGGAGTAGAACAGTGGTGACCAGGGTGGCAGGTGTGGAGGTACTGGAAACATGAGTCATAAAATAGATAAGCTATAAAAATCTACCTGTCATCTATCTAATAATACTGTAATGTACATTTGGAATCTGCTAGACAGTAGATCTTCAATGGTCCCAACAACACCAGAAATTAAAATTAAAAATAGTAACATTTTGAGGTGATGGAATTGGTAATTCGCTTGACTTTTCACAGTGGGCTTCGTTTATCAGATTATTCAGACGCACTTTACATAGATCCAAAACCTTATCTGTCAGTTATGCTTCAACGAAGCCAGGGGTGGGGATAAAAATGACAGATTGTCAACAATAAAAATAAAATTTTTAAATTTTTTTAGTTTAGTAGAAGAAACAAAAATAAAATAAATAAAATAGATCATGTGACAAGTGTCATAGAAATGAAAAGAACTTTGCAACAGAAAAGGAAGACAAGAGAGAAAAAAAGGAGAGGTGATCAGGGCAAAGTGGGGGAAAAGAGAACAGCTGACCTGGGCTTTGAAGGACAGAAAAATACAGCAATGGTAACTGAAAGATATTCAGGAGCTGGGCTTGATGGCACACGCCCATAATCCCAGCACTTGGGAGGCTGAGGCAAGAGGATTGCTTTGAGTTCAAGGCCAGCCTGAACTACACAGGGAGACTCTGTGTCAAAACAAACAGAAGAAACGATAGCCAGGGAGGAAGAACAGCAACAGGAACCAGAGAGGCCAGAACAAAGGTGTGTCTTCAAGAAGCACGGGACTGCACTGTGGCTGGCTGGCGATGGGTGCAGAGGGGGTGTCACGGGTAATAAAGAAGAAAGACAGACGTCAGCGTTAGAAGACAGCCCTTCCTCGTGTGCAGGCAGTGATACCAGTGACTTAAATCGAGGCAGTATTGGTGGATCTCGAAAACAAAGTGCAGATTGAAGCTTTCCAAAGATAGAAACAACAGTACTTCGCCAAAGGAAAGGAAGGAAAAGGGGAAAAACTCAGAGACAGTGCCTCATTTTTCTCCCTGAGGCTTAGGAGACCAGCAAGGGTCCCAAGAGCCCCTTCTGGTCTACCTGGGGCTCCAGGTACAGAGCTCCACAGGCTCATCTGGAAGCAGCAGAGAACCCTTGGAGCTCTAAACCCTTGCAGACGTAAAACCAAATCCAAACATTGTTAACAAGACCCTTCAGGCGTCCTGAATGCAGGTGAGCTGGCTGGAATAGTGAAGGCTTACGAAGAGGCACAAAATTAACCTGAACAGGAAAATGTAAAAGGCTTCGTGTCTCCAATTCTTTTAGGCTTAAACTGGTTGAAACCTGCAAACTGTCTTCTCTCTTTGACACATAGGTGTAACATGTCATTCATTTCTTTTTTTTTTCTCTTTTCCTTTTCTTTTTTTTGTATCAAGGATTGAACTCAGGACCTTTGCACTTGCCAAGCATGTACTCATGCCGCTGAGCTGTATCCCTGGCCTACGCCATTGATGTCTAAACCTTCTCAGTTTCGAGGTCATTAAATATTCTGTGTGACCAGTTCTCAGCCTGTAAGCTGACCAAGAGGCTACCGCAGACTTCACCGATTCAATTCTGTCTCCATCAGGATTGGGAACCGTCTGTCCCTACCGCGCTCAGCCTTGACTGCCTCACCCTCTCTCGACGGTGTCACACTTCCAAAACCTCCCATTTGACCCTGGTGTCACCAGGGTTTCCAGGACTTGCCTGCAGATATCCCATCTGTCTGTCAAGAGTGCTTCGGGTGACCCAAAAACTGAAAAACTGCACATGTAACCTATGTTCCTGGGCACTCTTTAAATGCTAAAGTAAGTATGGGCGCAAACTCATTGAAAATCCAGATGCAAGGACTGGATCTGGCAACCCAAGAATCAGACGTTTTCTGCTGGCTGAGGAATCAGAGGCTCCTGCCCAAACGTATTTTCATAGGGTTCATCGAGGAAACCTGACATACATCAAGCTGGGGCTAAAGACCGGTCCCATCGAGACAGAGCACCACAAAGGGCGTCCCAGTGTCCTGGTACTGGCTGCGAGGCTTTCAGCCAAGTTAAGGGAACACCAACGTCACTTCAAAGACCTCCAGAAGAGCACTAAATTCTCACTCAGAAGCCCAGGACTCGCCCTGAGTTAAACTCCACGTGCTGAGACATTTAATGATTCTCTCGCGGGCCTCTCAGCGAAAGGCAGAACCTTTCATTTCTCCAGCCTCAGGCGTGGCTCCGCCCCTTCGGAGCTATCGCTAGAAGCAGGTCTTCCAGGCACAGGCAAGCAAGCTCACCGCATCCTGGTCGTGTCAGTGGCTGTGCAGGTAACCGGACCCCCCTCTGTCTGGAGCTGGAAAACGGGCCACCCCTCCCTGCTCTGGACCCTCGATTTCTTAGCGCCACGTGCCTGGTGCTGAGGAAACACTAGACCCCTCCCACCGGTGAAACAACGTACAACACCCTTGTGGATTTTCAGATACTTTTTTAAAGACTTCAAAGCTTCCCAGCTGGGCAGGGATATAGCTCAGTAGCACAAGACCCTGCCTGGCAAGCACAAGGTCCTGAGTTTGATTTCCAGTACCAAAAAATAAGTATCACAGCTTCCCATGAACCTGCAGTCTGAGCATGTTTATCACAGCAAGACTTAAAGGGAGCCGTGCGATGCAAAAGCTTCAGATCAGGGACAACTCAGCAGTTCATCCCGTGTGTCCATAAAACGTCAAATCTGGGAGAAAAATGAAAACAGCCCTCACCCACCACCCATGCAGAGACAAAGCCACACCGAAGCAAGTGCGCTTTCATGGTGGCTGAAAACGCCACTTGAGATCTTCCATCCTAATTGCTTCCTCTCCTAAATGAGTGGTGCTTAATTGGCAAGTAGAAATGAACTGTTTCCTCTCTTCTGTCATTTCTCAAAGCCACCAGATGTCCCTTCTGGGGGACTGATCCTTTGTGCTTTGGTCCCAAGGACACAGAGGCCCTTGTGTGTCTGAAAGACCCACGCCGCCTGAGGAAGACTGGCCACGCCCGGCCACTCCGTAGCTGGTCTCCACTGGACAAGGCACCCTGTGCGACCTCGTCTGGAACGTGGGGTCAGGGTGATGGTACCCACGTCACCCAGCTGTGGGATCACATAAAGTCACATGTGCCTGCACATGGAAATATTCAGTGACTATTATTATTATAATGGAAACAGTGGTTAAGAGACATTAAACCTCTTCTTTTCAACTCAGGGGTTCATCCATGAAACACAATATGCATCCTTTGATACAGTTAGGAGTTTATAGCGCCATAGTCCCTGTCTGCACACTGCTGAAGCATTTATGACACATACCAATGTCCTAATATGCGTCAGGCTTTGTGCCAGAGGCTTCTTGTGCACCGAATGGCCACAGAATCAAGCGACACAGTAGCACTGGTTTTACATCAGCCTTTCCCCAAACCTTTTCTCATTCACTTTCTCTCTCTGTTCCACATAACCAGAAAGAACTACTATATTATACCACCCAAACACGGCCGCCCAATACCCCCGGCTCTTAGCAAAATTCTTCTGGGAAGCAGAAAGTGGGACGCATTTGGGCTCCCTTAGGAGGACTTCCTGGCAGGGCTCATTCAGAGGGACGCAGATCACGCACCCGCCTCTCCAGGCAGCCCTGGCTGAGCTGAGCCGCTGTGTCCTTTGCGTGCATCTGCATGACTCCGAAGTGGTAAAGGCCGAGCGACATCTAAACATCTGGAGGAACCATCAGCAGCGTCGTGCCGCAGCTACTGGAAGCTCATCAGAGCACCTGTGCTCTCTCACAGGACAAGATGTGAATCACTGTTTCAGAGGGCGACAACGACCATCACCAGGAAACGGCGGATGCACCACCACCACACAGGCACAGTCCCATTTGGTGCCACTTCTCACCACGAAACACCTGATGTCTTACATTGGCTCACAGTTCTCAGGGGGTCTCATCTCGAGGTGATCCCCTCAGCCCTCAGTGACACACACAGGGCCACAGCTGGACCACCTGAGAGATAAGGCAGCTGTCACAGGGCATTTATTAAATTCCAAATCTGAGGCCCCCTGACTGCTACTGTGAGAATCTTTGCAAGGTGACACCACCTAGTGACACAGTTCCCACACCCTCTGCTCACCTAGTCTTTGACCAAAATCTCCTCGCATAGCTTAATGCTATTTTGGGGAAGTTTGTGGGCATAAACTCTCCAGCTGAAATGTTCATCTCACCATCTCTGTCGCCATTGGCTATGCAATTGTGTCACCTCATCCTTTCACACTCTTTCAGCCACCCCTAGACAGAGGCCAGGTTGGGGCCACCTTCCCAGGGGGACCATGGAGATCTTCCAGACACCTCCCGATGCGTGTGTATCCTGGGATGAGGACTTTTCGTTTCTGGGATGTACACTAAGAAATGGCCAGAGATGTGGCAAACATGTGTGTCCATGGGATGGGACATTGCTGGTCCATATGCTGCTCAGTGGTTTAGCCACCACATCTAGACACCCTAAAAGACACCACTGCCTCACCCTGGCATCAACACCCACCTTGATTTGAAGCACAGTGCTGAAGATAATCCGTGACACACCATGCACACCTTCAAAGTCCGCCAGATTCAGTGGCTGAAGATAATCCAAATTTCAAGCCAGAAACTAGAGCATTTTCAAATCAAAAACACTGCATTCCAGTAGCTGTTTGTCTTTATATTCCTTTACTGCTCTCATAAACCCATACTACCTACCTCCTCCTCCTCTCTGCCTTCCAAAAAGACTGCCTATGTTGTAAGTCCTTTCTTTTCTTTCATAGACATGCACAGGACTGAATTGCTGCTGGGAGGGATTGCATGAATAAATAAAGCTGTGTGAATACGGTACATTTATGAGTCAGTCTTTCTTGGAAAGACTCTGACACGTCAAACTGATAGTTCACATGTCAGGTAGTTCTCACTGTCAACCATCTTCACACAAAACTTCAGATTTAAACTGGAAAAACTTCACTGTCTTAGGTGATGCACATTAGAGGAAGTAACTTCCCTCACCACTACGTTCTCAGGAAAGTATTTTTTGCTAAAAATCATGTTTATCTTAAATTCAGCTAGATACATAGAATAGATATTATCTTATACAGAAGAAAACATAAATGATAGAGACTGACTGACAGGAGATCTTTAGGGAGAAACCTAGAACATGAAACCAAGCTGCCACAGTCCAGGCCTGGCTTGCCAGCTTCATTTGCCCACCAGCTCATACACTGGACCATACACTGGGCCAAACATGGGTTTACACTGGATCACACACTGATCACACACTGGGTCACACACTGATCACACACTGGGTCAAACACTGATCACACACTGGATCACACACTGATCACACACTGTGTCACACACTGGATCACACACTGGTCACACACTGGTCACATATAGGATCACACACTGGATCATACACTGGACCATACACTGGGCCAAACATGGGTTCACACTGGATCACACACTGATCACACACTGGACCATACACTGGGTCACACACTGGATCATACACTGGGTCATACACTGGGTCACACACTGGACCATACACTGGGTCACATTATGCCTCTGTCACTAGACTAACCCCTGTGCTAACAACTGTGCTTAGCATATTGTTAGCTCTCAGGAAACTTCCTACTCCAGTTCTAGAACTCAGCTGACATCCACTCCACATCAACGCTCTCACTCAAAGCTATGCCTGGAGCACACACCCCTCACAGACGGGGGCTCTCCCTGGCTCTTACCAGATAAGCCCAACCATCCTGGTGGCCTGCACATCCTCAGTTCACTCAAAGCATTTCCTTTCTACGGTCATTGCGACTTTGGGAAAGAGCCAGAAGTTGCATGGGACCAGATCCAGTGAACAAGGTCAATGAGGACACAATGTCAAGATTGCATGAGCTGCTTTTCCATTGGATGGCTCTTGGCAGCAGCAGTTACCGTATTTTTTTAAATCACATCTCCTAAAGACACTCAGGAAAGAGGACTCCAGAACTACTTCAGAAAGTGACAAGAATGAGAGAAAAGCATGCTTGAAGTGTGCTTTTCTTGAAGTGAGAGGGAGGATTTTGAGGGGTATTAATGATGATGTGTCTTTTACTGTAATAAAATCCTTAACTGTAAACATTCACTGCGTATTTTGATCACATGTAGATAAGAATGCTCAGGATGGCCCTCAATGCCACTATTCAGTGAATGTCATTTGCCAAAATAGATCAACATCTATCCTGTGTTAAAGTGAAAACATGATTTTTATTTATTTTGATTCCTGAATTTAAAATACATGTGAAATTAAATGCCATGCTTCTCTGAGGGGAATTATTACATATTATTTATATAAATTATTTATATATGTGTTAATATGCTGCTTCTAAGAATATATCTGAGTAAACTGTAACAAAATCAACAAAGAAGCTTTTAAAAACATAAGAAAAGCCAGGCATGGTGGCACATGCCTATAATCCCAGCACTCAGGAGGCTGAAGCAGGAGGATCATTGTGAGTTCAAGACCAGTCTGGGCTACAAAGCAAGCTCACAGCCAGCCTGAACTACATAGTGAGACCCTGTTTCAAAAAGAAAAGGAAAGGAAAAGAAAAGAGGAAGTGGACAGGAAGCTGAGAAGCATTACCAAGGCTACAAAGTGTGGGGGACACTGGAACGAGTTACAGTGCTGGGAAAGTAGACCCTGGACATTGACCTAGGGCACCCCTGGGTGCCAGAGAAAAGGAGATCCTCCCTTGTCTTAGCCCACTTTGTGCTGTCATAACAGAGCATTGCAGAGTGGGTAATTTATAAAGAACAGAGATTTACGTCTTACGATGCTGCAGGCTGGGAAATCCAAGGTTGATGGGCTGGCATCTAGAGAGTCTTCTTGCTAAGTACTCCGTGGTGTGGAAGGCAAGAAAGAGAGAGAGAGAGAGAGAGAGAGAGAGAGACAGACAGACAGACAGACAGACAGAGAGAGAGAGAGAGAGAGAGAGGAGGGAGAAGAGATGCGGGTCAGAGCAGGAAGAGGAAGAGGAGAAGAAACAGAGGAAGAGAGGAAAACAAACTCATTTTTATCACAATGGCAGCGTCTTGGTGATGAGCCTCCCACCTGATGGTGATATTAATCCACTCCCGAGAGCCAAGCCCTCATGACCTCATCCATCACCCGGTAAGGTCTCCCCTCTCAGCATCATTGCCTGGAGGATTAAGAGCAGGGAGGCCACGCTGGCGCTTGCTTGGCTGCACCCTTGGTTTTATGGGTAAGCGATTCACTGCAGCACAGTACACGTACAGAAACGTGTGCAGCAAAGACGGCTTAGAAATATCAAACTGCAGGATCTGCCCCGAAGTCAAGAAGCAGCGCCATCAGCAGCTCCATAGCCCCCTCGTGCCCCTTCCCATGCACCCCACAGTCCCTCTGCCCGGAAGTAATCACCGCCCTTGCCATGGCTCTGTGCATTGGCCTTGCCGTCGCGGGAGGTTCTAAGGAGGACAGCACCATGGTCACAGTCCCCTTCCGAGAAGAGCCTCTCTGCAGAGCAGAGCCTGCGGGCAGAGAAGCCACAGCCGGGTGCCCAGGGGAGGGGGAAGGTGGCCCTGGACCTAGGCCACAACAAGCAAGGGGCTGGCGTCCAAGGAGTCTCAGCAACCAAACTGTGGCTGCCTGCATTTGGGGCGTTTTCCTAGCATCGAGGCACGGGCAGGGCAGGTACCCCAACATTCAGTCAACTGTAACCGCCCAGGGTGAGAGGCAGGGACAGAGTGTGGTTGTGTGCAATGCACAGGAAGAAAGAGGAAGAAGAAAACCAACACGCAGACCTGGAGAAGCTGGAGCCCTGCTTCAAAGCCCGCAGACCTCGCGGAAGCGCCAGGCGCCTTTAAAGCCAGAACCCTCGATCTAAAAATACAGACCGAAGAGCAAGTGGCTCCAATCAACAGCCAAAACCAAGCCATCAGAGGCCCGGGAGCTGTGTCCTCCACTGCTAAGACCTCACTCCGAGGTCATCGCATCTGTGCACCGCAACCTAGGCGCAGCTTGGCTGTTGGCCCTGGCTCCGGGCCTCTCGGTCAGATAGCAGCAGCATCACCTGAAGACCTCAAGGGGCCGGGGGAACCTCCTCCCAGCAGCTCATCACCATACCTGCAGCTGGCAAGCTGGCCACAGCTTGTGGCAGTGACCTCCACTGCTCTCCACAGGGAACTCTCCGGAATGATGCTTCAGGGTCCCGCTGGTGTGGTGACTGGCTTCTCCAAAGCAAGTGATCCACAGGCCCAAACTGAAGCTACCAGGCTTTGACAGCACACTGGCACTTCCACTGTATGTCACTGGTCATGATGGAGTCAGCCCTGACCCAAGGCCGGGATGCCTCAGGGCCCGTGTCCTGGGCAGCAGGGCCCGCTGGAGTGCAAAGGCTGGTGCCCTGAGCTCCAGACAGGTGGAGCAGCATGATCAAGGCAGATGATACAAGCAGCCTCTGTAACTCAGCCTTGGGGAACGGATTCTAGTAATGGGGCGGAATCTGGAAAAGTCAGACCTGCATTAAAAATCACTTTGCATCACGGAACGTCAAACTCATTCACAGAGGAACAGGAACCCGGGGTGCTTTCCTGCTGGAAGAGTGACAGAGGATGGTCGTGCAGTCTTAGAACTGAACGGGCTTTTGCAGAGCCCTCCTGGAAGCTGGCGGGCGCTGGATAAGCCAGTGCAGCAGGCCACACCCCAGGGCCGCGGTGGGTGCATTAGGAAGCGGTCTAGAAGCAAAGTGGGGGCAGAACAGAAGCAAGAACCAACCCACTATCCGAGTCAAGCCCACGGCATGATCCCAGTGTAGAAACACAACAGAGGGGAAGAGGCGAGGAGATCTCAAAGGATTCTCGTGAACGTGGAGGCCTTCAGAGTCGCGCTTTCCGACTTCACCGTGGAAGACTGGCTGCCTGGAGGTGGCGAGACTGACGAGCAGCCACCTGCCTCACATCCTCCCATCCACAGGGTCTGTCTTTACCCGGTACCACGTCACTTGTGCCTCTTCCTCCGGCACCCTTTTCAAGATTCCCCTCTCCTTGGGAGCCTCTCTGACAAGTCCTGGGGCTCTGAGGGGGTCTCCCCTCCGTCCTCTGAAAGAGCTGCTTCCATGCCTTCCCCACGCCATACTGCTCTGCAGAATATTGTATTTGGCCTTTTTTCTTGGAGTGGTGGGTGCGGAATCCAGTGTCTTTTCCCTGAGCTACACCCCCAGCCCTCTTTGATTTTTTATTTGGAGACAGGGCCTTATCAAGAGCCCGGGTAGGAGTCACACCTCCTTTGGTCCATCTCCCGGGGAGCTGCGGGTACAGTGGGGCACCACCATTCCTTCCGGCTTGGCTATCTAAGGCCACATTTTAGCGTTCTGTCGTTGGTATTTCCTCCCGTTTGGACCTCCAGTGCTCCATCCCAGCCCGGAGTTTCCAAGTGTGATCTCAGCGGCAGGCCAGAGAGGAGGAGGCAGCACGGAAGAGGGGAGGGTGCAGCAGTGCCGCCTGGGTGTTGGCATAAGCGGCCGATGCCAAGCTCTCTGCAGACCCTCGGCCAGGAGCCTGTGCAGGTGGCAACCACGCAGCCCAGCCGCACTGTCGAGCCATCCAGGCCGGGGCGAATCCCAAGCCAGGTGCACGGTGTGGCTGCTCTAACTGCTGAAAAGAGCTATGGGACACTAACCTGAGTCAGAATGAATCTTCCTACTGTCTCCTTTGGGATTTTGCCTAAAATTTTTTCACTTGTCCTTGCAATCAGGAGCCACCAAAAATAAAGAGGTAGAAATAGATTCTAATGAACTCCGGGTGTGAAACCATTTTACTGACTCTTAAAATCACTTTTTAGCATTTGCTGTTACAGCATCTCTTGAGTCGAGGGATCATAAATCATAAATTAGTCATAAACTGATTCAGGATCCAAGTCTTTTTCTAGTAGTACTGAGGGGAGAACAGAACCTAGAAAGGACCGTGAACGGCTGACTTGGAGTGGGGTAAGGACGCACTCATCTGAAAGACGTCTGCTGCGCGGTGGATCCGGTCCTAAACTCGCTCCCTACCTCCTCCTCCCACGCCGGCTGGCGGCGGATCCGGCTCAGATCATCCGGGATTCATTCCTGGAGTCCCACCGCCACCCAGTGGACACATTGCTAAATGCGAATCCACGTTGTCCTCAAGGCTGATTCTGCGCTGCCCTCTCCTCCACGCTTTTTTTCCCTTTTTCTTTTTCTTATTTTCTATCATAGGTACATTCTGGGACACTAAGAAGCGAAAACTGTCCGGCCAGTCACTGGAATCATCTTTGACATGTGGGGCTTGTGCTCAAATTTAAGCAATATTTCTACTCGGCCAAAACTGAGTACCAGACACAATGTAAGAAAAGGTTGGCATTAAAATATTTTTGTATAAATGGGAAAAAAAAGATGAAAATTTAAAAGTATTTGTGGTTTGCTACTTTTTTGTAAGAAAGAAGGCAAAATAAAGAAGTTTGAGTCTGGTGTGGTGGTGCACACCAGTAATCCCAGCACTTGGGAGGCTGAGGCAGGAGGGTTGCTGCAAGGTTGAGGCCAGCCTGCGCTACACAGTGAGTTCAAAGCCAGCCTGAACCACATAGTGAGATCTTGGCTCAAAAAAAAACAACAAACCCAAAAAACAGAAATGTGTTTACATACTTATTTTTACAAAAAATAAAAAATGCAGGAATGATAAACCAAAAGCTAATAGGACCAATTACTTAAAGGAAAGGATGGAAATTAGTAAAAATGACAGGGAAAAGTAAAGAAATTCTGTTATTATACTTTTATTTAGTTGTGACTTTTGAGCCCTGCAAATGTTTACCATTTATTTTTAAAATCAACAAACTGCAAGAAATCTAAAAAGAACAATAACAAAAATCAACCTCCCTACACACATATCAATACATATTGCAACAATATAACCATTCAGATCAAGAAATAGAATCATTTATTATTTAAATTTGATCTTAAAACAAAACAAAACAAACAAAGTAGAAGAAAGGGTACCAACAATACAAAATTCCAAGGGGAAAAAAAGAAAAGAAAAAAAATACTAAGAAATCATTATCTGATAACTTACATACTGTCATCTTGGAAATAGTTGTTCAAGTTACAAAGTTAAAACATAAAGTACACATGCAAACAATGAGACTGTTAATAGTTCTGCTCCATGATCTAACAAAAACAGTAATATGATCATTCATCTTACACACTTAAACATACATGCAATTATATCCTTTAGAGCACTCTCTTTTCCTCTTTTTTCAGTAGCAATTACGCGTTTTGGGTTTTATTACTCCTACATTTCTTATTACTTTTTACACTAGAGACACAATGCAATATTTATAAATATGATTCTTATTTATTTCACCAATGAGGATAGGCTCAAGTTGTCTCCATTTACCTATGAAGGCCTCAAGATCATCCTTCTTCATAGCTGACTAATACTCCAATTGTATAAAAATACCACATCTTTTTCATCCACTCTGTGGTTGATGGGCATCTTGGTTGTTTCCAAGATTTAGCTATTACAAATTGTGCTGCTATGAACATGGGTGCCCATATATCACTGTGATATGAACTTTTCAGTTTTTCTGGGAAAATACCCAGGAGGGGAATAGCTGGGTTGAATGGAGCTTCCAGTCCTAATCTTCTGAGAATTCTCCATATTGATTTCCACAGTGGTTACACCAGTCTACACTCCCACCAACAGTGGAGCAGTGTTCTCCCCCACTCCCCGCAGCCTCGCCAACATTTGTTATCAGTTGATTTCTTGATGACAGCTATTCTCTCAGGAGTGAGATGAAATCTCAATGTTGTTTTAATTTGCATTTCTCGAATGACCAGTGATGGTGAACATTTCTTCATGTATTTATTTGCCATTTGTATATCTTTATCTGAGAACTGAGTGCTCATCGCAGATGCCCATTTTTGGAGAGGGTCTTTGAATTTGGGCGGCTTGATGTTTTTCAATTCTTTATATGTTCTTGATATAAGTCCTTTGTCTGGGGGGCTGCTGGCTAAAATTCTTTCCCATTCTGTGGGTTTTCTTTTCACTCTGCTGGTGATTTCTTTTGAAGTACAAAAACTTTTCAATAATATGAGATCCCAGTTGTTGATTCTCTGAAGTATTTCCCATGCAGTTTGCATTTGTTTATGAATTCTCTGCCTACCCCTACGTCTCCAAGACTTCTACCTACCCTATCTTCCAGTAGATTTATTGTTTCTGTTTTAATGTTTAAGTCTTTGATCCATT
>PVJX010045752.1:0-12594 GCA_004027295.1 Dolichotis patagonum | reverse complement strand
CCTGAGACTCCAATCTGGCACCATGTGTCTCTTTACATCAGAGCCAGCGTCACATCATAATCCTTGGTAAACACGAACCCATAGGCATGCTGAGGTCTAGTGGGTCTGATCTCCCAGAAGCACCATTTTAAGAGATATGCTTTTGAAAGGAAAAGCAGATATAAACAGATGATAGCAGGCCAAGAAAATATACTATCTTTTGGGGCTAGTTGTAATTAGCACATAAACTCAGCCTCAAATTATGATGTATTTAGCACTGGAAATTAAATTCATTAATTATTGTGCAGCCACCTCTGAAATCTTGCAGCGAGTCCGTCCTTTGAATAAAATATTTTCAAATTAATGGCATACTTATTCCTGCTTATTAACAATTTAATAGTTATGTGTTAAACATTTTGCATTAAATGAAAAAGAAAAAGGGTGGAAGGAGAATTGAAAGATAATCGAGTCATTAGCTCCCTCGACTGGACAGCAAGAGAACTGATGCTTCTTGGACTGTCTGCTGTCTTCCTGCTCGTGCAAGCAAGCATGAGAGAAATCGGTGAGCCCAGTGCATAAAGTAAGGCTGCCTATTTGTCACTCCCTTGGAATTTTCAGCTTTTCTATATTTTTCTGGAGTCTCATTCATTCATATACTGTTTTTCCTTTTTTCAGTGATCAACACACTTGTATTTAGAGTGTCAGGCACTGCTCTCAAATCTGGAGATTTACAGTATAGTAAGACATGGTGTTTGCTCACAGAAGATCACAGTCTAGGCACATAACACACACAAGGATGTAAAGTAGGCACACTGTGTGGTAGGATGGAGCTATGCGTGAGGTTCTGTAACAGCTCAAAGGAGGGTCTGGGGCAGCAGGTGGGGAGAAACAAAGCAAACATGCTGGAAGATGTAGTAGGTAAGTCAGACAAGGAAAGTCAAATGTTCTCTATCGTATGTGAAACCTGATTAGTAAAGATCAGAAAAGTTGCCCTTTTCAGGACAGAGAAGAGAGGAAAGAGGAAAAGGAAGTTATTTCTCAGTGACAGCAGAGCGTGAAAACCTGCCTTCGAGGAAAAAACAGGATGCCGTGCTCCGTGCTGTTCCTACAGCCAGTGAGACAGGCGAAGAGCTCAGTAGCAGTACCATCAGGAAGGGTCTGGCACTGAACATTAATGACACCAGAATTTACCTCCTGTGACATCATTTTGCCATTGTGTCCATAGCCAGTCAAGAAACCAACTGGGATTTTACAATCAGGAGTAAGATATTCCTAAGCAAGATACTACTGATAAAAGTTTAAATAACTAAGGTTCTCATATGATTAACTGTTTCTACACACTACATGTTCAAAGTTAGTCCTAAAATATCTTATTTTTCATCACCATGTATTGATACATTTTCTTGGGTGCAAAAGAGAGGAAGATAACAGTAAGCAAGCCAGGAAGCAGACATGGAGACCATGGCCTAAGTGGGAAAATGTGCTCTGTGAACAGTATCTGCCATGTGACAAATTTCCCACCTCTTCCTTGAAGAGCAGGTTGACAGTGACCTCAGCGGTGGTAGAGTGTACCTGAGGTTTTATTAATATGGTTGGATGGCAAAGTTGTGAGCTGTCAGCGTTTGATACCTCAGCCCAATGTCCTCTCACCCTGACCGGACAACTTGTGCCCTCATTGTCGTCGAAAAGTCCACCTCCACATCTTGAACAATATCTACATTTTGCAGGTGTTCAATATATGATTGAATGCAATTAACTACAGCTAAATTTTTCCAGCACAACTCATCTGTCATCCGGTGCCTTGCAGTATTATATAGTGGCAATAAGTAACTGATTTGAAAATTAATGCTGAAAATGAGGTCTGACACCTGGTGAAACATGCTCAGAGTAGAGTCAGCCCTCCCCATTGATGGGTTTTGCATCCAGAGTTCCACCAGCTGCAGGTGGAAGATATTCAAAGAAAAAAACTGTGTCTGTACTGAAAAACTGCAGGCTTTTTTCTTGTCATTATTTTCTAAGCAGCAATAACTAGTTACATAGCACTCACATCACAGTAGATATTGGAAGTCCCTTAGAGATGATTTAAGTACAAAGGAGCACGTGCTTAGGTTTTTGCAAATACTATGCATTTTATATAATGGGATGTGACATTCAAGGATTTTGCTATCTCTTCACAACAGGTCCCAGATCCAATCCTTCTTGGGCACTGATGAACATGTGTATACTCTGAGGGACATCTGTATAATCTGTTCTGGACATTGCAGGGTTAATAAAAAAACTAGGAAATGAGGTCTGATGTTACTATATTACTACCTTCAGTATTTGGAATTGATTTGAAAAACAGGTAACTGCCAATGAAGAAACTATTGAAGGACATTAGATAGTTCTCAGAAGACTATTTTAGAAGACAGAAAAATCCTGAAAACCTATTAGAAGAGGCTAGGAAAGTAACAACTGCTGTAGGAAGCTGTAAAATAGTGACCTATGCTATAGCATGGTGACATATTTGCACAATGCGCTGAGTCCTTTCTCCAGACAAGCAAAAAGAACAACTTTTTCTAGAACAGCAAAACCAACTGAAGTGATCACCAACCAGGAGACAAGTCTGAGAATAGTCTAAGAATAGATGTCTCAAATGGGACACTAATAAGTAAAAATTTACTGCCACAACTTGTGATTCTTGAGGTTCTTGGAGTGAAGGACCACGAGAGGATGAGAAAATAAAGAAGAAACAAAAACTGAGATCAGATGCGAGAAAAGCAACTGCTCAACCACTGTAGCACGTCTATTTGTACCCTCTAAAGAAGAATGGCAATTTCAAGGCCACTGCCTGGCAATCTGTTTGTCTGGCTGGCCTGGGCCTCTTGCCTTCTTGGAGCTGGAGCAGCATGTTTATGTGGCTTGTTTTGGGCTCTCTCAGGGCTACCATTGCTTTAGTCCCACACATGTGATCAATCTCCGGCTTCAATGGCTCCCCACAGTTTACATGCAGAAAGAACTTTTTAAAAAAATTCTACATGGAATCTAGCAAAAATGCTGAGACAAATACAGGAGAAAACAACAAGCAAAAAGACAAAAACATTTTCTGAAAGATGAATAATGTTTGAAACAAACAATTGCTTTGACCATTAAAATAAATGACATTTTCTTATAAAAAATGATCTAAAATTAAAGATAATGGAAGGGTCAAAAAGAAGGGTGTGGAACTAGGGAAGAAAATTGAGTAGACAATAGAAATTTAAATTAAATTAGGACCAAAAAGTGCTACATATAATACTAACGAAATGGCAAGAAGAGTATTCAAAATATATAAGAAAAACAAAAAAGAGATAAGGAATACAGATAATTGGTTTCTTACAAAAATAACAGAATAAACTGGAACAAACTAAAATGTGTATTTTATTCATAACTATAGAACAAATCTAGAAAATCAAAAAGTTAGCAATTCTTATCAGTAGGCAGAATTTTGTGTGCTTTTATCAGTTTTCTCCTTTCCAACATTTTTTAACTTTTCTACAATAAAATTTCTGTCTTTCTCATCATAAAAGGCAATGAGACCTCTTCCCCTGAGGCTCAGCGTGTGGCACTAATGTGTCCTGAGGTCTCTGTCAAAAGCCAACCAGACCATTGTAAATAAAGTAACAATGGCTTCCATGAAAACTGTCTTTGTTTGCTTCTGAGATAGCTTTCTTAGTTAAGCTGTGGTATTTCTTCTTTAAAATCCAATCACATTTAGTATATTACTATTGAATCAATTTTTCTTCTACTGCTTTTTAGCCACCACCTATGTCAAAGTAATTTCGCCAAAATTTCTAGAACCCAGCTTACTTTTGTATTTAGTACACATATTTCATAGTTTTGTGTGTTTATTTATTTCCAGAATCAGATAAAACCTCCAAATTCAACGACAGAAGTATAGAACTCTCTTGACTTGCTCATAGTGTGCTGCATAACTTGAAAGACAGGGATGGTTCTCTAAGTCTTTTGCAAATAGAGACTGAGTTGGTCTGGGGAGAAATGCCAGTATCAAATCATTACAAATGTCTCTGCTTCAAACTCAGATGTAGGCACTAAACATCAGGACAATACAGTTCCTTCTCCTCCTAGATAGAAATAAAAACATTTTCTGTTATTTAAATCTCCAACTAGTCATGAACTTTCTTTTTTCTCCAGTCTGAAAAACAGCAGTAAAATAGGACACTGCATTTTCCATGGTTGAGCCCTGTTTCTCCCTTTGTGAACTGTAACAATGGAGTCTCAATGACAGCGGAACAGCCACACTCTGCAAAACACCTGATGGCATACGCTGCAGCCGCTAGATACAGCCTTTGCGTTTAACAGATGCACAAGGTCCATCTCTATGATGTTTCTGAACAGCAATTCAGAGGCAATCTGATATCACTTCTTTTTCAATTTTAGATAGGTGAGGATTGGTGGGGTCCATTTGTTAGGGAGAGTATTATACTTCAGTTCAGAGAAGAAAGCAATTTATTGTTTCGAGAGATAGCCCCATGTGAAATTCATCCAGCTGTCCAAGGCAGAGGTGGGAGTTCTTATCCATGCTAAACAGCAGGAATGAACAGACAACAGGAAGACACTGAAAAAGCTGTAAGTTGGCTGCAAGTCTTAAACATCTGACCCCAAACAAAAGATTTAAAAACATAGTAAAATAATAAAAATAATTTGCATGATGCCTGCTTTATAAGCACCATCCTCAACCCAGAGGATTCAAGGGCTCTAATGAGACCCTGTAGATATCCAGGAAGGTAAATGAATTTCTGGGTGGGAAAAGTAGAGTTTTTAGCATGTGCTGAAAAAACTATTCTGTTCAGCCTGCTTCACCTAAAGTTACAAACATAGTGAAATTCCATGTCTAACACCAGAAGGAAGTCTATAATATTTCTTAAATGACAAAATGGATAGTTACAACTTTAGTTGTATTATTTCTTTCTGACCTAAATGGTTCCTCCTATAAGTCACATCATTATCTTCTTATAAATGTTTATTCTATTAATGATTTCTGAAGAAGTATTCTGCACATATTAATCAGCTTTCCCACTGCTATAATACCTGACACCCATAACTTAAAGGACGAGGGCTGGCTGTCTCCAAAGTAAGAATGTGATGGAGCAGAGATGAACAAAGACGTTCATTTCATAGAAGCCAGGAAGCTGAACAGTGGAAAAAACCATGGAACAGTTATATTACCCAGCATCAGGCCCCCATGATCCACGTAGACACATCGTAAGTGTGGCTCGTTAATCTTCTAGCTGGCTCTTAAGCCAATCAAGTGGACAACACAGTTTAACTGCCATAGTTTGTTCCTTGTCAACTTGACATACGAATATAATTCTTTAAATCATACTTAATTTTCAAATAAATAGAAGGTCATAACTCCCCCTCACCAGAAGAATGGAGTATTTTAAGCAATATTAATGGGAATATTTCCTTTATTGTAATAAATTGTTTTTAATTTAAACATTCACTGCATTTTTATCACACTTTGTAACTATCCTTCAGAAAACTGAAAATCCATTAATTGCTTCGCCTAAGTCTCAACATTTCCAGAATTTCTCCAAGTTCAAAATTTCCTCTGAGATTCAATGCAAACTCTCAGATGTAAACTCCTGAATATTGAAAAGGAAGCTATATATTCCTAATATGCAGTTGTACAGGGTTAACATTCCACTACAAAAGAGAGAAACAGGGGACTAGAAAAAGAATAGGAACAAAGGAAGACCAAAAACATTCAAGGCAAACTCTGAGTCCCATAACTCCAGGTCACAAGATGGTGAGACATCAATTTTGAAGGGCTCACAAGGCCCCATCTTCGTGGCCTTGCTGGTGGCAACCCACACAACTTCCCTCTTGAACTAGCTCCACTTGCAACCTGCCTCTTTCCTCAGCAGACATTCTATTTTCCTGATATTTCCAATTTCTTGGTGTCTATATGCACTTTGGCTCGATTCTCACAGCTTCACATGTCTGTGTCTCAGGGCTACACTGTCTGGCCTCCCAGGTCTTCTTCTGAAACCTGGGTGGAAGCCTCCCTAAGCCCACAATTACCGTATTCTGAATACCTGAAAAATCAGCATCATATGGTTGATGCCAAAGTCAGTCACCTGCATGAACAACAGAGGGAACAAAGGCTGTAGTGGACTCAGTACGGGACAGCTAACCGTGGTGAGATGAAACCCAGGGAACCACCACTGTGTATGAGTCTTCTTGAGTAGAGGGGCACAGGGCTCTGTTTGCAGATGAAAGTGTTACATGTTTGCATGCTTGAGTCTGTGGTTGGTGGGTTTCTGCTGATTCCCAAAATGCCTTCAAGGATTCTTTCTTCTTGCTCTGGCTCAGAGTACTTGGTGTCTTTTTAATGGCACAAATATCTTCAGCAAACACACCTCCTTTTGTCCCCATTGAACAGGAGGTTTCTTTCATGTAAAAATTTAAGTTTTTTAAAATCTTTCTGCTCTGGTTTTTGCTCCTGATTTTCAATAAAAATTTGATAGTAGCCAATAGTACTCATGCCACAAACAGAATATCCGGCTGCCTTGAAATTTCCTCCATCAGATCAATCAGTACACCACCCTTAATTTCTGTCTCCACAAAGTCTCAGGACATAGGAAACACGAAGATAAAAGTTTTCCACAGTACAATACAGATAGGCTTTTATGCAATTGCAAATGGAGTCCTTGTTGCAAACCGCAACCTCCTGAGCATGGATTTCACTGTCTACATTCCTATCAGTATTCTGGTCTTATGAGCACCAACCCGAATCTTCCATTATGCTCTCCTTTAGCATTCTAGAATTTCTCTAGTTTGTATCACTAAGCATTTTCAAACTCTTCCTAAAACCAATTCCAAAACTTTTAAACCACATGGTCAGGTCCAATTAAACAACAATGCCATCCATGATAACAGCTTTCTGTATTAGTCAAATACTCCCTTGCTGGATGAAATACATGACACAATTTAAAGGAAAGAGGTCTATTCAGCTCATGGTTTCAGAGTATTCAGTCCATGACTGCTGGTTCTAAGGCAGCAACATTAGAGTAGAAGGGCATGGTAGGGCAAAGGTGCTCAAGTCAGAGCAGCTACGAAGCAGAACAAGGAGACAGCACCAGACAGGAAGGGATAGGGGACAGATATGCAGCCCAAAGTCAGGTCTCAGTGACCATGCAGACATAAGCAGGTGTGTACTTTACTAATCTAATAGGCAGATCTCAAGTCTGCCAAGTGAACAATCTGCCTTAACTCTTACACATTAGTCTAGTTCTCTCTCTTCTATTCCTCCTATAGTCCCTCCGAAATATAAAAGTGGGGGAAAAAATTTACGATATCACACTACTTGAACAAAGTGTCTCAGTCAACTCAGACTACCATAATCACACACTTTAGAGTAAGTGACTTAAACAATAGAACAATTTTTTCTCTCTTCTAGAGGCTGGATGTCCAAAAAGGGCTCCAGCATGAAAGAATTCTAATAAGGCTCCTCTTCCCAGTAGTTTCCTTCTGTTTGTGTGTTAATGAGGAGACAGAGAGAGAAAGACAGACAGACAGACATAGTGACAGAGAGAGAGAGACAGAATCACAGAGTGGATACTGTGTTGTATCTCTCATACAGAAAATAACAACGTTTATCATGGTCTGTTCTTATGACTTAATTTAACTTTAATTAATTCTTTATGAGCCTATCCCAAAATATAGTCACTTAAAAGACAAGGCTTCTACATGTGCATGGAGGCAGGGGGCACAATTCATTGTATAGCAAACTGGAAATTTAGAATCCAAAATTCGATGCACACTTATGTTCTAGAAATACTTATTCATAATACAAAATACAAGGACCACTACATGAAAGTATAACTTATGAGTCTTCACAGGAAATGTAGGATGAACTGGTAATAGATACCTGTGAAAATCTACACTTTGGTTTCACTTAATAGCACTAATAAAAACATTATGACAAAATCATCATACAACATTCAGAGGCAAAATTATTCAATTTATATGTTATTAAGATTCCATAATAATGTTGAGAGAATACAAAATAAGACCCAGTCTAGGAACTTAGAATAAAAAGAAAATAATGTATGTAAGTTGTTAGAAGTTAACACAGAATTAACACATTCAATCTAGGTCATTTTAGTACCTATGATGTGGCAGACACCATGACAAGTTCTGGGGTAATGTGGACAAATAAGTGACATACTCTGAACACGAGGATTTTCCTGACTAGGCTTAGGAACATAAAATACATACAAAGTGAAGTTAAACTAATATGGGGTTATGGGGATATTAGCTCTTCTGAGGTATCAGAGAAACCTGTATTGAAGAATTTAAAATAATGTTAGCACTGACAATAAAAGAGGACACTCAGTCTTCCTTCATGCGGTCATAAACCAGTTTTTTGTTTTCATCAGCAAAGTCTATGTCCTTGTTGGCTGTATATTCTTAAGTATGACTGGCTTATTTCCTACATCAGTCTCTAGGCTCCTTTGGTCAGCTTCCCTGAAATATTTATCAAAATCTCTTCATAAGCAGTGATCCTACTGGGATTTTCAATAACAGTAGAGTGAGCATATTATCAATTAATACCAGAGTTTTCAAATCCATTTTTGGCATAATCATAGACTATATCATCCAAAGTACTAAAACAACTATATTGCCAGTAAAATTTAATTTACTATAATGCATTGATAGGCTTCTAAGAAGAGATGAAAATGTTCAAACTATCCCTCATCCTCAAGTGAATCTGAGTGAATCTGAGTAAAAGTGAATCTGGAAGAAAGTAACACATTTTAAAAGTAGGTGTTGCTCTGAGAACAAATATTTCTCCATGACCAAAATCTTTCTAGACAAAGTGTATTCCTGTATTGCCAGGACTGAGGAGACTGAGGCATGAGGACTGTTACAAGTTTGAGGCCAGCCTGGTCTGTACAGTGAGTTCAAGGTTCAGATCTAATAACAAGACCTCATCTCAAAAACCGCAACAAATAACTGAAATATGTTAGTCGTATATCGGAATGGCAACAAAATTAGGGGAGGACTAAATATAACACTCTCACAATAAAGCCAAACTATCAAAACAGACAAATGAAACAATAAAGTGTGAATGTTTCATAACAGAAAGCAAGAAATCTTCTTCAGAAGACATCATCTGAGATTTTCTCTTCTTGATTCCTAGGAATCAAAATCAAATTGAGTAAACTCAAAGATCAAAAACCAGACAAGAAATCAACTATACTGAATGAGACACAAGAGAAACAGCAAACAACAGGTGTAGATGTCTAAGACTTTAAATTTTAACATCATCAAATAAAGATCAGAAAATAATTATGAATGCAACAGATGAAAAATAAATATGGGATTCACAGAAAAAATAGAAATAAGAAGGTTTTTTAAATGACCATGTTAAAAAAATAAATTAAATAAAATGATCATGTATATTGGAAATTACCTCTAGAAAGAAAATGCATTGGGAGAAAAAACTCAAACTTTGGTTTAAAAAATCAGATTTTACACCATGAAAAGTAACAAAGTAAATATAGAATTGACTAACAACACATCATAAGAAAGATTAAAAAATTGGAAATGAGAAGATATGACGAATGGAAAGAGAATAAGAAAAACTTACAGCAAATGAATAAGATTCCCAAAAGGGAAGGAGAGAAAAATGAGTAAGAAACAATGTTTGAAGAGACAATAACTGATTTTTTTTGTCTTTTTTTTTTGAGGCAGGTTTTCACTGTATAGTTCAGGCTTGCCTTGAACTCACTTTGTAACCCAGGCTGCCATCAAACTTGTCAATAATCCTCCTTCTTCAGCTGCCAGAGTTTTGGAATTGCAGGTATGCACCACCATGCCTGGCCTGTTTATTAACATGAAACACTATGCATCCTACACAAGAGAAATCAAACAATCAACACCTAGACTCATTGTAATGAAAATGAAGAATACAAAAGCCAAAGTGAAGATACTAAGACAGCCAGAGAGAAAGGAAAACATACAAAGCTGGCAGCAAATTTCTCTACTACAAAAACCAAAAACAGTGCAATACTATTTTCATAGGACTGAGAAAAGGATAAGAAAAACTGAAAACTACATATCTTGACTTTCATTTAAAAATTTCTAATAAAAAATGATGAGATAGTAAGAAAGATGAGAGGAAAAAACAAATAAAATGATAATATATATATAAATCTAACCAAATGTCTTATATATTTATTATGATTAATGCCACCATATAACAATAATGTTTAATTTCAGATGTCTTAGTTACATTTCTCATTGCTGAAACAGAACAACCAACATCCAAGTTATAGGAAGAAAGGTTTACTTGCCTCATCGTTTGTAGAGGTTTCAGTCCATAATCAGCTGGCTTCAAGGTAAGGTGGCATGACAGGGGAAAATAGCTCATGGCACCCACAAAATAGCAAAAGTAACAAGAGAAAAACGAGCCTTTTTCTGTTCCTTTTATCTTACCCAGCCTGCTGCATTCAGGGCAGTGCCAAAGCAATCAGTGGACTGGTTTACTAATCACACATCCTTAATCTCAGCATTGCACACTCTAAATTCAGCCACCTCTGAAAAACCCATATCACTACATGAGGCTTTGTGGGAATGTCTAATCACAAACCATAACAATCTGTCCTGGCTCCCCAAGATTCATGCACATCCCTTTCTGCAAAAGGCATTTAGTCCATCTCCAAGAGTTTCTAGAGTCCTAACAGTTTCAGCATTGCTGAAAATTCAGCCCCTGTACAGATGAAAAGAATGTTAAACACTCCCAACATCCAATACCACAAGATAAACATTAGCATTCCAGAAGGTACAAGTAGAGGGATATGAAGGAATGGGACCAAAGCAAGACTGAAATCCAACAGGGCAAACTGTTCCACTTCCAACATCCTCAGCAGTCTATGGCAAACAGTTAACTAACAAGGTTAACCCCTCTGGCACTCCAGATGGTTATAACTCCCACAGCTTCTCTCTTAGCCCAATTATGCTCCATCCTTGCAGTTATCCTCAGCCACTTCAAACTCCTGGATTCTCCAAACTTCTGGAGTCTCCACTATAACCTCAGTTTCATGCTCAAACTTCAGGAGCACACTGCCTGCCTTCCCAGCCCTTCTTCCAAAATCTATACGGAAGCCTTACTGACACCACAACTCTTGAATTCTACATGCACTCAAAACTAGCACTATGTAGATGATGACAAGGTCTGACAATGGCTGGAGAAGCAGACAGGCTTTCTTATATTTTGGTGGTCTGGGTCAAGTGTCTGGATCACAGAGCACTTTGAACCGAATTCCAAGGAACAGATTCTCTAGGCCACTGCCATTCTGGAATATGATGCTCTGGGGCTTTCTTCTGAAAGTAGTCTTTCACTTTTGCAATTGCAAGGTTTCTTGTGATGCCCTCAGGCCATTGTTTCTATTTTCCTGTTCTTTCTCAGCAATCAAGATCTCTTCTCTATATTTGCAGTTCACAACTTTATGAAAGTTTCCTTTCTAGCCAAACTCTTGGCATTTTAAATCATTCTACTGTGCTCTTTGCTCTTGATTTTCAATGTAGGTCTCACTAAAAGTTTCCAACAGTAGCCATCCCACAATTTCAACATTTGACAGTCTTGAAATTTCTTCTACAAGATTAATTATTCACTGCCCTTAACCTCAGTCTCAGACAAAGTCTCTGGACACAAATTGAATGGGTATTTATTGTTAGGTTTCATAATTTATCTGTATGTTACATATCTTCTTTTGAAAGCATCGAAAACTAATTTATGAAAATAAAAGCACTTCTGTAGTGAAGCATTTTGTTTTTTGGCACAAAGCACAAAGAACAAACATACCCTTTGGTGTCTCCTTGTTCTCCTTTCCAAAGTTTCTAAACTCCCGCATTTAATCTGTTTGCATAGAAACATGTATTGACTCCATGAATGGAAAACAGAAGAGACTAATTTACTTATGCTATCTTTCTTACCTGATAAAAACATCCTCTAGATTAGCAGGGATCAAGTGAGATTTGTGCTGGCAAAATAGAAAATTAGCTACCTGAAATGCATTAACAAGATTTAGCAGCTTCTAGGCAAAGGACAATGTCACAGATGTGGAAATTAGAAACACTAGGAATCACTGTGTATAGAAATTAATGAATAATTTATGTAATACTGCTGTATCAAACTTTACTTAAGCATGAATGTACTGTGGATGTGCATAAATCTGTATGATTGTGTCTAGGTATATTTGTGTATGCACAGAACCTAATTGTGCACTAAAATCATATTTGTTGTGAAGGGTTTTGTGTGCTTTAAAGTGTGATGTATGACAATTATATCTCTGTATATGTATGTACATTAGTTCATGTCTATATACACTGTATTGTCCATATCCTGTTCATTTTCCAGATGACTTTTTAACATGACCAAATTACTTTTAATCAGAACTTTAGCTGAAGTCAGCAGATGGGATAATACTTTTATCCCTGCAAATATGAAATAAAGGTCCCTACTGGACCAGGAAGTATATTGAACCTGTCCCCAACTGTTAGAAAACATTCATTCACCTACTATCTTGGATACCATCACTGCCTCAGATAAATAATTTTATA
>PVJX010045751.1:0-12592 GCA_004027295.1 Dolichotis patagonum | reverse complement strand
TAGGTTCAGAAAGCCCTGTAATTCTTTCACTCTATGCATGGCTTTATACTATTGTGTTATGTTTGATATCATTGTATTTGAAACTATGCTCAACTATAGCAGAGTAAGAGATATGGTGTTAGATACTGTTGATGTCCAGTTGACTTAATGTAAAGTACTGTGTTGCCTATGTTGTCCTGTTCTGATCTGCTCTGTACTGCCCCCTTTTGTTTTATTCTCTTTCAAATAAAAAAAAAATGCTGTAGCCTAGTAGATAAATTAGGAGATCCTCTCTAGTCTCCAAACTAAGATTCTTGGATAAGACAGTACGCAGAGTGGACAGGACCCTGCCTTCTCATGTTTTCCAAATCTCCTCCAACTCCCTCTGAGGTGGAAGAGGGTATTTTGCTTGTTGGTTTCCACTTATACAGAAGTATCTGCAGAGGATGTTTCAAAATGTTTACTAAAGACATTTTACTTCAGTAACAAAACTACTTTCATGTTCTCCCAGCTCTATTTTTCCTTAGGTAAGATAGTATCCCTGTGCCTTCATCTCCCACATTTCAATTGCATATTTCCTACAGAAGTTTCCATGTGTTTGCAAGATCTCACCCCTGCCGACAGCTGGCTGAACCGAAACTGGGGGACATGTGACCCAAACTAAACCAATCAGAGTTCTTCACTGAGATAAACTGGACTAATGAGAGTCTTTCCCTGACACGACTTGGACCAATGAGATCCTTCCCTAAGACATCACGTCCTAAAGAGGAAAAGTTGCCCCAACTATGCAGACCTACTTGTGTGGTGTAAGCAGAGGAGTAACCTACAGGTTGGCCTATAAAATATGAAAATGAAGCCAATACACAAAGAATCAGAGACAAGAGGCTATGAGGGCCCGAGGAGGATTTGGGTTTTGGCTCCATTTGTACCTGCAGCACAGCTCCTTCCCCATCCTCATGCTTTGTTTGTTCTGTCCTTCCTCTGAAAATCTTATGTTTCATCTGAGAAATTCTCCTCTTTCTTTTGACTAGTTTGAGCTGCTCCCTCCACTTAAAAACTAAGGGAATCATTCCACAAAACAACAGAAGACAACAAAAACGGAATGAACAGTCCCTGAGGACGCTGTTTACTTCACAAAAGAAACAGTTTATTCCTGCCGGAAGCTACACCTACAATTTTTCTCCAGGAAACACACTGTCTGGTGCCTCTCAGCAGATTCACCACTTCTGAACACTTGCTTCTCGGTAGTGCCTACAGTGACATTATGCAGTGACTTCTTGCCGTTTCCCTTTTGTCATGGTTTGGCTATGGATTTGAATACCCCCACACACACCCCAAGGCTTCATGACTAGAAATTTAATCCCTATTGTGAAGTATAAGAGGTTAGAAAATTACTGTTACTATGGTGTTGAGAGATGGGGCCATCAGGAGGTGACAAGGATTAAATAAGGCCATTCGGGTGGAGCCACCATAATTGAATCCTAGAGATGAGAAAGGCACCAGAGGAAATATTCATGCGTACTCTGAGTCTCCTGGCTCATGATGTCTTGTTTCCCCTCAGGCCTCTGTCAGCAAAAATGCCATCACCGCATCAAGCATTTCCACTTGGGGATGCTCCTCCTAACCCATCATGTTTACCCAGCCACCTTCACCTGCATGCTCAGCCCCTATGCATGGGGCAGACTGCTTGGCCTTCCAAGTATCTCAGGAGTTGGGAGAATTCTCCCATTTTGTGGGATTTTTCAACATTTGCAACATAAGCTCCCATAAAAAAATTAGACATTGAATGTCATCATGAACAGCGTCTTTAATGTCCTTGGGATTTAGGACAAAAACGTTTCCTTAAAATCTCCTCAGGTAACTGGCTTTATGGGTTGTTTGGTTCTTCTGGGAGAAAGCAGACTGGAAGCGACAACTAAATCTCTGCTTGGCATGATTTACAAACCGACTTTACAGACGTGTTACCATGTAATCCAGCATGGCCAGGGCCCTGCAGTCCCCATTCCCTCTTCTCAGCCTGTCAGGAAGACATTCTGGGCTGAATCACCCTCTTTCCTTATAAGGGAACCCTTTCTGTCCCTAGCGAGGAATTCTTGTCATGGAAAGCAGGAGTGCAGAATAACTAAATTCTTATCCATCAGTGCATTTTGTTTCTCTTTTTAAAAATTTTGTATCTGAGACAACCAGAACAAAGGAGCAAATGTGAATCTCTTGATGATGAGGAAAGAAACTGGGAAAAACAGCAAGAAGACAGGACATAAAGAAAAGACAGCAGACAGGTAGTTTTCAGCCAGCCCTGCGCTCCAGCTCCCAGTGAGCACATTCTGTTGTATTTCACATTAACATTCTATTAACATTTCATGAACACATCAATATTTAATGAGGATGGGATCTGCATACACTGTAGGTAGAATTACTGCAGCCAATAAATGTTCACAAAGCATTTCCAAGCCACAGTTTATTAGCAAGCACTAAATTAAGTAGTAATTTAAGTAATCAATATGTAAATCCACTTGGAGAAGCCATTCGCTTTATTTTTTAATGCACCATCCATCTTCTCTTATTTACCTACCCAAAGAAAAATAAACCCTCCTTCCTGGCTGATTTCTTCAGTCAAGGCAGATGCAGATATTAAAGTTATCTAAGTTTTAAGACGAACATTCTTACAGGCATATTTCACAAAAGACCATGGTTATGGAAATTACAAATTAGATATTACTCTAGTGAAGGATCATTTTTAAAGTGGACAACAGATTTTATTTATTTTCTTAAACATAGTTGTGTATCTATAGTCAATGTCAGTGTTCTGGTATTAGCCATGTCTACTGAAAACCTCCATTCGGAAATATCAGAACATACCTCTTATCTTTATTGTACCCTTCTGCTTCAGTTTTAAGAGAATTTGCAAGGAGGAAAGGCCTAAAACTTGCCGTTACCACTCATTGCTTTATAGAAATGCATGCTTTATAGAAATGAAAATTCTGGATATCTGTACAGCAATGTCTATTTTATGAGATGCTTTATAGTGTACAAAGTGCATTTACATATTCTCTATCAACTCTTCCCTACCAAATCTCTTCCTGCCCCTTCACAGTTCACAAATTGGCTTTCCACACACACTGCGATGAAATTCAGTGGATTTCATGGCTAAGGCGGCTAAGGGGAACTTATCTCAATTTCCCCCACAACGCTGATGTGGGTCTGTAACTCCCAGCCTCTCCTACCACAACTATAAGGTTCTCCTGCATCTTGTCTAACCTTTAAAGATCAGTGACAGTTCCTCAAATGGTTTCCAAAGCTGCTGTTGGATGATCCCACAGGCTTTATTTCCAAAAGCCCCAAGCTCCCCTCAGAATGTTGATGCCTCTCACTTTCTGTGCCGTGCAGACCAGGTTTGTTTGGTATCAGGTGCTAAGTACAAGACCACCCTTAAGCATCCATCCCTTCTAGGGCTGCAAGGACCAATGTGGCCCTCGTAGTTTCTCTCAGCTTCATGCAGCTAATGAATACAAGGGAAGATCAACATATACAGTGGGTATTTAAAAAAAAGAAATTTACAGTAAAAGACATGTTGTCATTAACTGCTCTCAAGATCTCCCCCCCTCCAGTTTAACACCATTATCCCATTGTTCTTGCTACTTTCTGAAGCAGTTCTGCAAGTCCTCCTTCATGTGGGTTTTCTTGGGATATGATTTAACAAATGCATTGAATGTTGCTACCAAGGGCCATCCAACAGAAAGGCAGTCTCATAAAAACATCATGGAGTGACCTTATCTACTTCATTCACCAGATGTTGTTTGAATCCTGGCACTTTTCCGAAATCAAAATGACCACAAAAGGTGAATGTTTCGAATGGATTCAGGAAATTGAGGCAGCCACGACAGGGCAGTGTGAAACAATGTTCCAGAACTGCTTCAAAAAGTGGCAAGAATGATGCGATAAATGCCTCAGAAGTGAGAGGGAGTATTTTGAAGGGATTGATGACAATGTGTCTTTCACTGCATCAATGTCTTTAAAGTAAACACTCTGTATTTTTTAAAACATATTTTGTATGTAGCAGCTGCTTTCTTTCACTAGATTTTAAAGCTCTCTCCACTGCAGGCCAGTCCAATCTCTTCTGTGGCCCCAGTAGCCAACCTTGGAGTGAACCTCGATAGCTTTATCTGTTTCTGTCGTCAGTGGGAGCATCTCTTCTCCTTAGCACTATCTTCATGCAAGCTTCCTCTCTAACCTAGGGTCTGAGGAGGCAGAGCACTTTCTTTCCAGGCCAGGTCACTGTGGGCAGTGTGAGAGGTGGCACCGTCTCCTCCCCAAAGAAGACTGTCAGCAATGCCCAGTTCTAACATGAAGCACAGACAATGTGGAGGGTCCTACATCACACCTCTGTGAGACGTAAGCGCCATTCCTGGGGCAGCCACGTCCATCCAGCCACATACCGAAGGCAATGGGCCTATACATGGACTTCACAGAGTCCATGCATATGATCTGTATTGGCCTGCCTCTTCCCATTTTCCCATTCCTGTGTGGGTAACACTTCATTATACACTTTTACCAGCAACCAGTGGAAAATCATGATGACTGTAATCATGATGACTCCAGCTCTCTGAAGATGAGCCCCTGAGGATGTAAGAAAGAGAGTCAGAGGCCTCCTGGGCATTTAGGTGAGAAACGGAGACATAAGTAAAGTCTTCGCCTACTCACACTGGAAATTTACATAGGAGGCCCCATGCACTTTATTACCAGAAACCTCTCACAGGCATGTGGAGTGGAGGGAGTTCAAAGATGGAGCACTGACCTAGAAAGCAATCCACTTCAGGGTATGACTTTTCTGGCAATAAAGCCCAACAGTACGGGACATCTGTCTTTAGATCTCTTTTCAACTTCATCTGCCTAAGAAACTGTCTCCTGACCAAGCATTGAGACATAGCCACCTTATACCACACTAATCCAATGTTATGACCAAAGAGTCATTCTATATCACTAACAGAATCAGGAGACACAGAGATTAAAGCTTCAGCCATTAAGGCTCAGACCTAGACGTCCCCTGCGGTCAAAGAGAAAGCCAAGCCAAGCATGGTGGTACATCTCTGTGATTTCAGCTCTTTGGAAGACTGAGGCAGGTGGATGGCAAGTTTGAGACCAATTTGGGCAGCTCAACAACTCAGCAACACATGATGGAGCCATATACCACACCCCATTCCCTCTGCACCAAGGTGGGTGGATGATGACTGGTCCCCAGAAAGCCTAGAGGAGCTCTGGAAAGAATACTTGGCTGTCTCAAGAGGGCAGCACATAAAGGTAATGGTGAACTTTAAGCAAGTCTATGGAATTAAACAAACTTACCAAAGTCCAATGTGATGATTTTAAATGAGCAAAGAAAGAACATGAAAATTGTATGAAGTATGCCAAGCAGGAAAGTAAAACAATGAATCCGTACTATGGGTAGCAGATTTGCAAGGAAGGGAACTGAGATGTCCAAGTAAATAATCTTAAGAAAAGGAAGCTTTGGGGATGTTGTCGAGATGGTAAAATAAAAACACAGCGTTTGCAAAAGACTGGGTGATGGAGACAATTACCAATAGAACTGCTATAATAACTACATGAACTCTTCTTCTAGGGTGTTATCATTTACATTTCTGAAGTAGTCTTATAACTCTAGGGCAAAGCTGCTAGAAAACAAACTGAATAGAAAACAAGACACAACTGCTGTACAGATTATTAATTGGCAAAGTCTCAGGTGGAGTCAATATTACTTTGGACTTAGATGAGCTTCCTGAAGTTCTCTTATCATCTCTTCAGAACAGTGGTGCTCAAACTTCCGTGTGCACCAGAATTTCCAGATGGCTGGCTGGGTAGCTTTTGTATGTTTTCTTTCCAGGGTTAAACCCAAGAAAATAAGCAAGTCAGTACATCAGGCCCTACATGTTTCTTCAACACTGCAAGAGTTTAAAGAACAGAATGTTAGAAAAAAAAACACTTAAAAGCCTACTTGAAAAATTATTTTTAGCAGCATTCTTTTAAAAGAGGGTGGGGAACTGCAGTATCCTTCACCCTCCCCTGAGCCTTCTCTGGTTGTTTAAAACTAGGCAGCTCTTCATGGTATATTCAAGGCCAAAGAACTGGCACTGAAGGCTTTGGACAGGACCTGCGCTACTAAGCAGCTGAGAGACACCTTCAGAAGGTCAAAGAACAAGTTAAAGGTGTTGAGTGTAAGTGACCACCAGAGCAAAAAACACCCAGAGTTTGCCTTTTAGGAGCTGTTTCTAAGAGCTAAAGAGAACAATGTACCCCAGGAAAAGGAGAAAAGGAATTTCTATGGGATTGGTAGGAAAAAAGAAGTAGAAAATGCACACAGGGTACTGAGATAAATAACAGTCTGGACAAATGAGAGGAATGGAATAAAATCCAGCTAATGAGGTGAAATGCTTCTAGAATAAAATTAGGCAATTGCACATAGAGGCATAATAAAGGCCATAAATATAAAATGGCAAGGAATTGACTGGGTAATGGTGTAGTAATTAAAGCCTGGAGGTTCATATTAGACTTCAAACTAAACACAAAGAAACGCTCCCTGCACTTTGATATAGTGCAACAAAAGATGGACGTGTGGAACACACCCAGAAATCACAGTCGTGCTAAGCGGACAATCCCTCCTTTGAACAGCAACTCGGGCAGCACAAAGAGAGAAAAGGATTAAAGAGTGCAGAGATGACTTGTGTTTGTGCCTGCCTGTGACCCCAGCTTCACCAAGGGAGACCAAGGAACTAGCTCTGCTAATGAGTCCAAGGACAGCAAGTAGCAGGGCCATTCTCAGCAGACCCCTTTTCCAAAGAAGCTGAATGATCATCTCTACTTTTTGGCCAGCACGTGCGTCCCTGGCCCAAGTGTGGGTGCAGGTGTGGCAGCACCTGTAGGTACCACTGCAGGTCTGTTTATTTAAAGAAGTGGCTCTCTAACTGGAGCTGGCATTAAAATTTTATGGAAGCTTATGAAAACAGAAATGTCTGGATCTCACCCCTAGTGTGGTGGTTTAGTCCTGCTGGAGTAGACATAAGAACCTACATTTCTAACACTGTCCTAGATAACAGGAATACTGATAATTTGAGACCATGATTTACTAATTTAAAGGTATTCCATGTTGGGTTGGGGATGTGGCTCACTCACAGAGTACCTGCCTAACATGGGCAAGGTCCTAAGTACAATCCTCAGCACCTCAAAGGAATGAATAAATGAATGAATGAAGTATTCCACATCTATCCTCTAAGTTCACTTCTTGGTTTCTTTTTAAAGACCTGCAAAGCACATGACAGTACAGACAAAAAGCAGTAAATTGGTTTTTTTCTGTGACTAATAAAAATAACATTCATGAATTTAAGGTCTCAGAGAGACACTGCAGACTGGTGACTGCCAGGAGCTGGTGAGAAGGTAGAAGTGGGTACAACTGCTTGGTGCATATGGGGTTTTCTTCAAGAACCCTAATAATGTTTTGGAAGTAGATAAGAACAGGATGCATAACAGTATGAATCACTAGTGCTACTGAATAATAGTTTACTTTCAAACAGTTAATTTTGTGATGTAGAATTTTACTTCAATTTTTTAAAAAGGCTTATTCCATGTGATTAAACTTGCAAGTACTCAGCTTATGTAGTCCTCACAAGCTAGTTACAATTTACAGGAAACCAAACTTAAGGGCTTTAGTCACTTGCCTGCTATTTAGAATTGAATAGACAGGGTAACCGTGGCTCAAAAATGGCCCAGGATGACAGCTATAAGCAGCCCAGGTCATTAGAAGAGACGGAAGGTGAAAACACCAGCCTTTTCTTTTCATGCCCTGTGCACACTCAAATGCAAACCACATATGCATTCTCTCCTTTGCTCTGAAAACCTCCATCCTTATTTTATCCTTATTTACTATACCAGTCCCACCAAGTTTTAAAGTATTCACTCACAAAGTAGGGATCTTAAGATGTAGATTCTGGCTCTGCAGCAGAGAGAGGGGACTTGAGGTCCCACATTTCTAACAAATTCCCTCACAGTGCAGAAGCTGCACATGCCACATCCACACCCCAAGACCCAGTGCATTGCTTCCTTAAATCCATCTGGCGAATCAAGCAGCAGGCCTCCACTTACCCCTACCATGCATCACTGTGATCAATTCATTCATTTTGACGAAGACTTTTAAGCCCTGATGACTGCAGAGCAAATTGCTAGATGCTAAGGAAATGCATGGATCATAAATAGTTTACCACCTAGTTGCAAGCTACAAGGGCAGGTAGGGTTCACTTCCTAGAGCACCTCTGATGTGCTGTGTAATGCCCACCCCATTTGTTCACAAGAGAGCATCACTTCCCTTGTGAAAGTGCCGGAAGTAAGAAGGAGAATGAGGAGGCCAGCTGAGCTTTGTGCAGAAGGAGACCATTGAACTGAGTCTTGGAGAAGACTCAGACACCAGCCTTTCTTTTCCAAGGCATCTTTTTAACATTCCGAACCAGAGGGAGCAACGGAAGAAAAGAAAGATTAATTACAACTGGAAATGGATGTCTAGTGAAGGCAAAGGAGCCCCTTGCATCTTGGGTAATATTAGCAATAAATCTCATGGTCACAGCTCAGAATTGCTACTTGCTCACTGTCATGTGACTGGATGCAAATGCCTCTCTCTCCTTCACTGACATGCAAAGACACCGAGATGTGTTTCCTGTTGTCTGTCAGTCACTGCTGAATGAAAAATTAAGCTTGACACTTCTCAAGCCTGGTTTTCACACCTCTGTGTTAACAGTTACAGAAGTCTTAAAGCCAGGTTACCTTCCACAAATATTGTGTGAAACTGATTTGGATGTAACTGGCTTCACTGAACACATCCCTTCCTTGGAAAGCTAGTGGCAAAGTGGATTCTTATAAGTCAGCTCTCAGGCTACTTTGTCTGCATCTCAGATACTTAGAGAGTCACTGTGATCTGGGGAAATAGGTTTGGGTTGGAAAGGTGAGGAGACATAAATGTCCCACATCATCATCTTCTGGGTAGATCATAGCTTAGCCATCTCAGAGACATAATCTCTATGGAGAACAATGATTTTCTGGGTATGCACTCACTAAGTCAGCCACAATAGGAAAATTATTGACTAAAACTGAATTAAGATATCACCAAAAGTTGTTTTACTTGATGTGAAAAGCATGTGAAAGGAGATCTTTTTTCCTTCATTGAATCTAGCTTTTCAAATGGAATTCATCTCACTGCAAATCATTCTGTAAAAGGAGACCTCTGCTAAAGGTCAGATCCTGGCTGAGGAGAGAGTCCTCTTACAGGGGTGTAGGTCCCTCCTATGGACACTGAGTCAGGGATTACCCCTCTCCCACACCATCCCCTGGAACTGACCTCTATTTGCCTTGTAATCTCTTCCTTGATAACCCTACCCTTCTGTATCTGGGACTATCTTATAGTGGCTTTCATTTTCTTCCCCCACATCGTGGTGAAGCCTGTGCATCTTTCCCTTCCTGATAGGATCAAACTCTGGACACTAGGAACTGGGGCTTCCACACCTGCCAATCACTCTACAGCAGAGTGGTGAGTCCAGTGTGTACTTTTTAGTAATATAGTTACTGAGTGAGTGAATGAACAGTGGAAGACAAGGCGTGGGCTGGCCAAGCCCCAGAGTCAGCATTTCTACCCCTCATGGTAACCTCACCTTGCCTGGGTTTATTTAACACCACACTGCTACTGTTCTTGTAAGTGTAGATGCATTTTAGTCACAATAAGATACCTTCCATCTTCCTGTCCTCTGCTGCTGCTGGTCCCCAATCTACCTTATCTGTGGACTATCACAGAGCACATATTGGGCTACTAGAACTTCCAACCCTACTCGTTAGCATGCAGCTGGCTCTGGGCCCACAGGCCACTCAGCAGTGCACAGAATGTACATGGTGGAGGAAAAACACATATGCAACCCATTGCTATCAACAGCACATGCTCAGTGGGCCCCCAGGGTACTGCCACATGGAAAGACAGAGTTGGAAGCAGATTCTCATTGGACTAAAGTCCAGATTGCAAAGGACCATTTAGGAAAACTGTGTGCTCAATTATCTTTGTGTATTCAGAAGAAATAAACATTTACAGAATCTTGGAATGTGTGATAAATGTCCTAAGTTGTGTGTTTATAGAAAACATTTGGCAAGTATTAACTATAAATGTTTCCAGTAAATGCTGGGGATGTGAAGTGTCAGGAAAATATATGGAACAACATATAACTCCCACAGTAAAGGAATGGCCCCTACTGTTCCCTTGCATGCAGCCTCTGTTCCACCCTGTGTCCATCCTCAAAGAAGGCCCTGGGAAACCAGGGGCTAAGGCTGGGCATGAAACCATCTTCAAAGGGGCTTTCAGAGCTGGGTACCCCCAAGGACATGTGGAGAAGAAAACTCCTCTGATTTCCTAGGTGATAGTGGTCAGTAGGATTACCTCCCCTTTCCTGGGATACCAGTTAGCACTTCTGCAGCCAAGTCCCCTCCTCTGGCTTGAAAAAACAAGCACTGAACTACCAGCTCATCTTCCCTGCCTGGCAACGAACCCAGCTCTCAGTTAGGATGCTCTAAGGTGAAATGTAAAATGTGGAAAGCTACAGACTCACTGATTTCTTCACAGCACGATGAACAGAGGCATCCCTCTCAATTGCTTGCTAATGGGCAAAGATCTCTGAAGAAATGTATACAGATGACTGGAAGAAGATCCTACAAGCCAAAGCAATGCAGAGTATACTTTTTCCAGGAAGTGACCTTGACACCTCAGAACAGCTCTCTGGTGTGAACCTATCCCCTTCTTTGACCATAACACACATGTTGGTGTGGCTTGACACACCTTGCTGTAGAACCTTGGGGAAGAATTCCTACACACTGAGGAATTAAGAGGCTCTTGAGTTTATAGAAGCTTGACAGTTGCACCAACTGTCAAGCCACATGAGGCTGGCTGCTCTTGGCTTCCCCTCAACGCACACGCTACACAACATAAGAGTTGAAATATTAGGGGGAACAATTATCTCACACATCTGTACAGTAAAAAGAATTCATATTTAGTTTTTCATGTCAGAATACACTCTTAAAAGAAAAAAAAAAGATACGATTCCAACATGCTTAACTCTGCCAAAAGGAAAAGGCCCAGCTGGCTGGCTGTATTTCTACATGCACAGGTGCCCAGCTCAGCCTCTTCCCCTGGGAAACCATCCCTCTGCCCCAAGCTCCTTATATTTGCATCCTACCAGAGCCTAATGCTCAACATCCTTACACTGCAATTTTTACGCTGATTTACAAAGAACATTTCTAGACATGGCAAGGTTAAGCTGAAAGATCTCAGCATGCTTGCCACTTTAAATATATTGATAAACCCTCCCCTACTAAAAGTGTCACTTCACATTCCTCAAAGCAATGCGGGGAGAGCTGCCTGTAAAACTGTTTCATTGGCTCATCTGGACTGAGTGGGTAAAGAAAATCTGTGTGTCCTTGACACTGTCCTCATATGGGAGGAGGAAGTGAATGATATGCAAGGAGCTCTTCATATAAGCCTCATCACTACAGGCCAAGCTATGACCTCATGGCAGCCACTTCCTAATCCTGAGAAACCCACAGTTCCTTCCCTGCATCCAGGTGCACACAGCCACAGCTTGGGGTGGTGAGGAACATGAGAATTTAGCTGTAGAATCTTGGGGAAAAATCCTATACACTGATTAATTAAGAGGCTTTTAAGTTTATAGAAACTTGACAGTTGCACTATTCCCCTCCCAATCTAGCATAACATTCTGCCAGAATCAGATGCCCTTGGACCATGTGAAATCTCTTTCTGCCCAGAGCCACTTCTAACAAGTGCTTCAGCCCCTCTGACATGGCCCTGAGAGGAATCAGCAGGAGACAAAGTTGCTCACCTCACTCCAGGATTGGCTGACAATATTAATTGAATGCCCACCTCACTGGGAGACATACCAGGCCACAGAAACTAACCCCATTCATTCTCTAGACTCCCTCCCATTGCTAAGATGAGCAATCAAGGCATACATGTGACAGTGACAGCTCTGGAGCAAAACAAATAAGTGCCATGCTGGAGACTAACCAGCAAATATTTACTTTTCACCATGTTTTTTGAGCCAGAAACTTGATAGCTAGAAATCAACCGTGGCAGGAATATTTATACCACAGAAAGTAGTATACCTCAGAAGTAGAACTGGCATAGAATTGGCTATATATTTACATTGGTTAGCTTTTGGTTGCTCAGGCAAAATATTTGATATACACAGCTTAAAGGAGGAAATGGTCTATTTGGCTCATGGTTTTGGAGGTTGCAGTCCATGGTTGGCTAGTTCCAAGGCAGAAAGATTAAAGTGGAAATATGTAGGGAAGCAAAGCTGCTCTGATTACATATGAGCAGGGGAACCGTACCAGAGAGGGAGAGGCCAAGTCATACCTCCATAGCCCATACAGACGTACCCAGAAGGGTGCTTTACTAATCTCCTGGGCATCTCTCAAGTCATTAAATTAACCAAAACAGGGGCTGGGATTTAGCTCAGTGGCATTAGGGCCTGCCTGGCAAGCATGAGGTACTGAGTTCAATCCCTGGCGCGTGCGCACACACACA
>PVJX010045750.1:0-12591 GCA_004027295.1 Dolichotis patagonum | reverse complement strand
TCAAATTTTTATAAAAATAATATTAAAAGTCAAAAAACCAAGAAGCAGTTTTAAATATGGAAGTAAAAGATCTCTAACAAAAACTCTAAAGCATTGTTAAAATAAATCAGAGATCACATACAAAACACTGGAAAGATACATTGTTCTCTTGGGTTGAAAGAATTAATACTGCTAAAATGTACATACTACTCAAGACAGATTTACAAATATAATACAATATCTATGAACACAAATTGCCTTTACCACAAAAACAGAAAAACAATCATAAAATTTATGTCAAACTGCCAAAATTTCTAAATAGTCAAAGCAGTCTTTAACACAAAGAATGAAACAAGTAACATACTATATGACTTCAAAATATGCTACAAAGCTATAGTGATCTAGGCAGTATGTTATTGGCACAAATACAGAAACATGAACAAAAATAGAGAACGTTAAAATTAATTGAGGTCTCTATAGTTAATTGATTTTCAGTGAAGAACTAGATTCAAGAAAGAGTGGTCTTTTTCATTAAATGATGCCTGCAAAATTGGATATGCATATGCAGGAGAATGATACTTGATTCTTGTTTTTAATTACAAAAATCAACTCAAGGATAGGATAGACTAATGACCAAATGTAAGAACTGAACTATGCAAACTACTATTAAACATACAAGAAAAATGTTTTAGGATAGTGAAATGAGCAAGGACTTATTTTTGAAGAAGACTCCCACAAAGCAAAAGACATAAAAGCAAAAACAGATAAATGGAATTTTAATAAATTAAATATCTTCTTTGTAACAAAGAAAACAATAGAGTCTAGGAACAACCTGTAGAATGAAAGAAAAGAGTTATAAACTGTACACTTAATAAAGTACTGATATCAAGAAAATATAAAGAATTTTAGCACATTATGCATTTGACATGGATTGGATATCTAAAATATGTAAAGAATTAAAAGTCTGAATAGTAAAAATAGAAACAAAAATGAGCACACCAAGTAAGCCAATAAGAAGAAAATATAGATTTAGACATTTCTTAAAAGAGTACACACAAATGGCCAGGAGACACATTTAAACAAATTCTCAGCATCAGTAACTATCAAGGAAACTCGAATTAAAACTACAAGAAGACACATTCCATATCCCATTTTGGAATGGGAGCTTTTAGAAAGATATAATATATCAAATGCTGGCAAAAATATGGAAAACATGAAAGTCTAGTACAAAGTCAATGGAAGTGAAAATTAGTCCTGCTACTATGAAAAATAGAATAGACATTCCTCAAAAAGTTAAAAGCAAAACTGCCATATGACATAGCAATCAATTTATAGGTACATATCTAAAGGAAATGAAATCACTACATTGAACACAAATCTATACTACCATGTTTATTTTAGCACTATTTACCATAGCCAAGACGTAGAAACAATGTCCATCATTTGGTGAATGGATAACGAAGATGTGTTCCTCCATATATACCATAAACTACTATCCAGCCATAGAAAGAATGAAATGCTGTAAGTTGTAACAACACAGACAGAAGTAGCAGTCATTTTATTAAGTGAAATGAGTTAGACATAAAACAAGTACTGCATAAATTCACATATTTATAATTTAAAAGAGGTGATCTGAAAGAAGTTGAGGGTAAAATGATGGCTACTAGAGGTTGGGGAGAGAAAAAAGGAGGAAGGGAAGGGACAGGGTGACTATAAACAACAACACTAGTGTATATACTTTCAGAAAGCTGGAAGGAAGGGTTTTTGTTATAAAGAAATGATTAACACAGTCAAGATAACATTTGATGTCATAAAAATGGATGTTTATGGACATTGAGTCCTATGTGCACCACTGCTATTGAAATCCAACATTATGTTACTACTATGATAGTTTCATAACTGTGTCTTTGACATTGCCAATCTCCCTTCAGAATTAAAAAATTTCCTAAGTGGAAGTTCATATATGTCTGGCCCTGAAGGGGGCAGTTTTAGATTTTTTTCTTCAAAAATGAAGATTTCCAGGATCTAACTCAGAGTTACAGGATGGCTATGGCTATTTCTAACAAATAGAAAGGGTTCAAGGTTTCTACAGTTATCAAACTGTTACCGATATTTTGATAGGTATAGGCAGATGTACACCAAAATATAATATTGTCGACCTCTTTAGATCATTGTTATTTTCTGTAAGATGTTGCACCATATTTGTATTATTCTCACAGTTTAAATTAAAAGATAATAATTTAAGGTTCTGGAAAGTCAGTCTCTAATCTACTAAATATACGTGACTGTTAATGCTTTTCAGTCCTTTTTAATGTTTTAAAATTTTTTCTTTATTTAGTATTTGCATGTGTAAGAATAACTTTTCTAGGTACTTTGAACTTTATCTATATTGTGTATATCTTTAATAGCACCCTTTTCCCATTATTTCTTCTCTTAGTGCTTATAAATGTTTTTATTATTATTTTTAAAATGTACTATTTGTAATATGTATTATTTCTATTTTTTAAATATCAATTACAATGACAAATATGGAAGGTACAAAGAGTAAGGAATAACGATTTAAAATAACATATTCTAAATTTGCCATTGTATACATGACAGCCATTTGTATTTTGCCTTTTCTGAGTTAGACTTTATATTGGTTAGAATTTGCATTAGTCCTCTGGATATTTTTATATCTATACTTAACAAGTGTGCTTCATTTTTTCTTTATAAAAATGTGTTCATAAGTTCACCAATCTCCAATTTTTCTCTAATCATATTTTAAACTTATATATTAATATATTATATTTGGCCATTTTAGTATTGAGTGTACTCCAAAATTTTAAATATTTTATATCTCTGCTTTTGAATTTATACTTTGATTTTCTTTCAGAATCTCTCAACTGATGCTGCAATTTAGGCCATTGTTAGGGAATCTTTTATTTTGTTCTTTAAATTTGACCATCCAGCAAATATATTATGTAAAATATAGTTCAAATAACTATTAATATATTTGGCTATAAAAACATTATTTGTCATGAAGAAAAAACAAAGTATCTTGAAATACAAGAAGAACCATGAAATGAGAGTGGAGATAGATTTGCTTCAAATACATGGTAGAACCAAACAATAGATCAAACTGCTTTCTGAAGTAAAGAGCATCTTGGCATTGGGAGAATCAACTCTGATGCTAGATGATTACTTGAAAGAGTGTATGATTTTCCTATGGACAGAAAGTTAGAAGTTAAAAATTATTTTTTACTAACAGTTAAAATCAAGTAATGTTTTACTTTCATATATATCCATTAAAATTTTCTATTTCCATTCCTGGAAAACATTTTGTACAGTATCATTATCATTATTCCCACTGCAAGGTGACGAGAGATGTCTGAAGGATAATTTTTTACTTCTCCCAGTGCAATCAATTTCCAGCATTAAGGGAAGGAGGTTTATATTGCACTGCTGTATGATACTGTAGTTGTATAGTTAGGGCAGTAGGCACAGGGTCCTTATTACCTCAGGGCAGGACCTGAGGGGTTTGTATCTGCAAAGGTTAATGCAGCTGCCAAGTTAAAATGCATTTAGTCAAGATTGAGTTACAAATATTTTCAGTATAAGGGCACATAGCAGAAAGTGAGAAGCTTGCCAAAAAGCTGGGGATGCCAAATTTGTAGAAAATAAGAAAGAAGTATAGAAGTTATTAAAAGTGTAAGTATTGTCCATGTAGTTGAGAACATAGTATTGGACTGGGGAGAGTTGATAAACTCATTCAAAGGCAAAGTTAGCAACAAGAAAATATAAAGGAAAAATTATTGTTGTCTCAGTGTGTAAATTCATTCTGGCAGAGGCACGCTGCTGTTCTCCACTTCTCTGCATGACATTCCCCAACACGGGATTGGACAACCCTAATAGAAACTGGCACATAATCTGCTAAACAGAGGGAAGTACGTTATAACCATTACCTCGCCCTTTTTCTTCTCTTTGATACTTTCAATGTAGAGAATATTTAGCGATTAGTTACATTTTTATTTGTTAATATTAGTGTTTTCTTTCATAAATAAAGGAAGAGCTGTAAAAAAAGTAGAGTAGTGTTCCATAGGGTGTCTTCTTGCTTTTCACTTCTGGGTTTGTAAAAAATCAATGGTTTTAAATTAAGATCAAGAAACATCTTTCATACTTATATTTTCACAGTTCTAGTGACACATTTTAGAGAAGAATATTAATATAAGATCAAGTGTATCTAATTTGGTTTTACACCAAGAATGAGGAAATTCTTTTGAGATATTTTGAAATCTGAAAATATTTCTGTCTCTGAAGTTGTGGCAATAAAACAGTGAATGATTAATTAATTGAGAAGCTTCGTAACCCAGGAATTCTGAGAACTTTTGTAAATACTGTGTGTTTCTAAACACAACTTTCTCTGAACTTATAATTTTAAAGATAAACTACCTCTAGAAATAGCTATCTTCTAAGCTTAATCACATAGCTACTAAATGACAAATGTTATTCATTGCCACAAGGATATATCCCCTTTAATTATTAAAAGATGAGATATAATATTGATATAAAATTGAGATATAATAAGAAGTTGGCAGAGGATTTTCTATTTTTTCTGTATTTTGAAAAATGAAGACTGGCAAATGCTATCATATTCTATGTATCAGAATGATGGAATTTGTAGGAAAGTTGGATATTTTCAGAAAATCTTGTTTTCAAATGTTAAATGATTTCAAAACATGCATAGTACTACTTACACCTTTTACCTATAAACATAATTTTTCTCCTTTTTTCTCCCCTACCTGCTTCTGTCTTCTTTCTTATCTTTCTCTCTGTACTACTTCTATCTTAGTCTTTCTTTCCTCATTCCTTACATAAGTGGCTTTTATGCTGAAATGAAATGTCACAAGCGAGGTCACTATTTTACACTTTTAGAAAAGTAGTTGAAAAAGTTTAAAGAACTGCCTCTTCCATTAAAATGTTTAGGAGCTGATATTAAACCCAAGTCTGTGGTACTGTACCACTCTGAAGATTTACCTTTAATTATTTGTTCAAAACCTTTTCCTGATTTATGACAGGAATCATCACTCTAACCGTGTGACTTATTAGTTGTGTAAAGTCAGGGAATGTACTAGCCTAGGTTTTTCTGTGTTTCAGGTCTCTCAACTTTAAAATGTGCATGTTAATGACAGCCACGTTTTTACAATGCTATTATGCTAGTTAAGTGAATTAATGTAGTTTAATATACTTAGTGGAGTGCCTAGAACACAGTGCTGTAATTATAAAAGTTATTATGTTGGGCCAGGCTTTTAGCTCAGCAGCTTAAGCGTCTGCCTGGCAAGCATGAGGTCATGAGTTCAATCCCAAGTACCAAAAAAATTATTATTGATATTATTATTATTAATATAATATCAAGTTATTTTAACATGTTATGATAGAAGTACATCAGAAATGTTTTGTGGTTTACTTAAGTGGTATATTTTACCACAAGATAAAATTCTGAAGTATTTTTCCTTGTAACAATTTTTTTACTATTAAGAAATATAGAAAACAATAATAATAAAGCATTTACATATTCTGTAACAAGGATAATGCTATGTTTACTAGCACTCTATCACTGGGCTACATCCTATCCCTTAGTGTTTTTGTTTAATTTTGAGACAGGATCTTCATAAATTGCTCAGGTCAGCCTTGATGTTGAGATGTTCCTGCCTCAACTTACTAAGTAGCTGGGATAATCAGAAAAATGTCAAAATAAGAATTTAAGAGGCAATTCACACATTGTTTAGCTTTTCTCTTTTGAATTTTTTTCTTTTTTGAGAATTGAGTCAGATATTTATAAATATAAAAGAAAAAGACTAATTGAAGTTATTAGCTCATTGTCACATTGATAACTGGTTAGTCTTTATGTGACCAATATTTTATTGACCTTTTATTATTAAAAAGGATCAATGTAAGTGTTCCAGGACTTAAAAAAAACTTTCAAAAAAAACTCTTGAGTGTCACTCTTGACTCTTTTCCATAATATAGGAAATTATCTCTACTAAACTTCTTATAATACTTACAAACATTTTATGATTCTAATTTGAAGAACATTAGTGCAGTCCCTTTGCATTTAAGGCTTTAGCACACAATTTGCTCTGAGCAAATATTCCCAATATAATTTGTATTTTTATGTACCCTACCCTCTTCTCTACTAGACCATGTGCTTTGTAAGTCCTGAATGTATTTCCAAGTTTACCTTTGTATCTCTATTACTGTTATCCCTTCTGCCAGTAACAGCCTTGTCTTAAAATTTTTCCTACAAATTTCAGACTTTAAATATTTTTAAAACTTTAGATGAGTTTATTTAACTCAAAATTTGCCTTATTACTTTGGGATCTTGCATTCTAATAATATTTATGGTATTGATATATCACTCACTTGTATTTATCTATTTCTCATTTTACATTTTGTTGTTTAATAGGCAGACATTCCTAAGTATTATAGGATTCATGTCTAATTATTTCCCTCATACTCCTCCAAAATTTTAGTTATCATGGGGATTAAATAATAGCACATGAATTGAAAGCTTATCATATTTCTTTCACTTATTAAACCAGTATATTTTGATGTCAGTATGGTGATATTTCCCTGATTTACTTAGGTAACTGTAGATTGGATACATGGTTCACATTAATGAATCAGTGGTGTCTAAGTTTATGCTTTGGGACTCTCTAATTCTTGGGAAGTTCAACTTTTCTTTTTTGCCATCTTCTCTATAGTTTATGTGACATTAATAATGGGAAATTTCATCATATTGTCATAGTTTTCTGTGACTCCCATTTGAACACTTCTATGTATTTTCTGCTCAGTAACCTTTCTTTTATTGATATTTGCCAATCTAACTTTGCTACCTCCAAAATGCTTGTGGACTTTTTTATGAAGCACAAGAGTATCTCCTTTGAGGGTTGTATGGCCCAAGTATTCCTTCTTTATAGTTTTGTTGGGAGTGAGATGATGCTACTTGTAACAGTGGCTTATGACAGATTCATAGCTGTATATAAGCCCCTGTACTACTCTACTATTATGAACCAGAGGCTTTCTATAATTTTTGTGTCTAATTCCTGGGCAGTCAGTATTCTTCAGTCTGTGTGCCACTTGGCTGCCATTGTGTGGTTCCAATGAGGTAGATAGCTTCTTCTGTGACCTTTCCCTAGTGATAAAGTTAGCTTGTATGGATACATATAGGATGGAAATTATAACCCTAATTAACAGTGGGCTGATAATCACTTAGCTGTTTCCTGGCTTTACTGATTTCCTATACTGTCACTTTGATCACAGTTCAGCACCAGTCTTCCAGGGGTCATCTAAGGCACTTTTTACATTAACTGCCCATATCACAGTGGTCATTCTTTTCTTTGGGCCTTGCATTTATTTCTATGTATGGCCTTTTAGCAGACTTTCTGTGGATAAGTTCCTTTCTATTTTCTACACTGTTTGTACACCCTTGTTATCTACTGTCTGAGGGATGAAGATGTTAAGTCAGCCATGTGGAAATTGAGAAACCAACATGTAAACCACTGGAAAGACTAAGGATTATCATAAGAAAATGTAATTATGAAGTGTGACAAAGGGCATCCTGTGGATTGGGGCATTATGACAACTGTCTTTCATACTGATAATTCTGAGTTATAGAATTGACTTCACCCTGAAAGCAAGGGAATTGCATAAACAGAATAGTTCCTGGTTCTACTGAAATCGAATGTATGCCAATTTTACTTATTATTTATAATTGTCATGAAAATACTTTGTAATACTTTATTTTATAAATGTTTTTGAGAATGTAATACACATAAAATACACATATTTGTGAGTTAAAATTTGATCCTATTCAATTGAGCATGTTATTTTATACTATGTAATCAAATATGCAAATTTAAATTTGTGATTTTGCACTCAACTTATGTAAACTATTTTTTTTTTGGTACCAGGGATCAAACTCATGACCTTGTGCCTGCCAGGCAGGCACTTTGTCCACTGAGCTAACTTCCCAACCCTAAGCATTATTTCATATTTTAATATAGTAAAAAATTACCACATTTTACAACACAGATTCCACCTCATTTGTAAACATTTGCTAACTGAGCTTTCCCTTGTGTATTAAATATTATAACTTAATTATGTAGTTGGCTATTTATAATCTTTGTCTACCATTTTGTTCCTATAAGTTATTTCTGTTTTGTTTTACATTATATGATGTACATTTCTACTTATAATCAAACTTTTCAAGATATTTGTTGTCATCAATATCATATAAATATCTATTTTCCAACTTTATTTATTGTAAACATAGGCTAAATTAATTTTAATGAGCTTTATATTAGTCAAAGAAATTATAAACATATTTGAAGTTGTTTGCAAATGTTACATGCTATTTAAATTCAAAGAAACAGCTAATTCCATACTTATTTGAAACACACAAATTCAAAAAATAGCATTAATTATCTGCAATGAAGGAGAAAATCTATTCTTTAATTTAATATTTGGAAAAACAAGAGGGAAAGTAAAATTCATGTGTCCAAAAATAAAGATGCAAAGCCTCTACCAGGTAATGTTTCAAATACTATTCGAACATTTTCTGAGATTTCTTCCTGAGATTTGAATTTTTAAAAAAGCTTGTATCAGAGACTAAATAAATTCTAAAAATGCAGAACAGAACTATTAATAACAGAAAATAAGTCTGTAATTGTTATCACTCCATATTCAATATTTTAATTGTAGTCTAGGATAGAAACTATTGGTTATGCGCATATAAACTATCTGCATGCCAGGTCTTAGGACAGGCAGAATTTTAGACTTAGGAATTACAGCCTTCTTGCAAACCATCATAATATTTAGGCTTTATTGTTAACTTCTTAGTCTCATTCAACTTCATTTGTATATTATCAATTTGTACATTGTTCATTACTATGCTAAAGATGGTAATGATCTGTAAAGCTTGACTTCCTCGTGTATATTTTATACAGTGTTGAAAACAGTTTTCATGAAAAATAAATATGAAAGGAGTCATAATACTGCTTGCAGTCCCCCCACCCCATTCTACTGGAGCAAAGCACTGACACTTGAAAATTCAAAAGATTTTACTGCTATGATCTTTAGTATTCTCATATGTAAGTCAAAGTTGTCAATAACTATTTCCAACTTTGTGAAACAAAACATTAGTTTTAGTGTTACTACCTTTTCTAAAAGAAACCTCATAGACTTCAGGTTGGGTATGAATTCTGTGCTGAAAGGTCTTTGCTACTTCTGTCTAACAAGTGAATTAAACAATAATGTCTGCGTACATTCCTCTTAACCATGTTTTCCTTTCTTTCATTCAAATGGACAACTCTAATTTTAGAATTTTGCAAGGGTCATTTATTAGAATCAAACTGAACTTTGATATTTATATGCTATATTAATTTCCTAGGGCTGTCATAATAAATATCCACAAAAAGATGGTTTAAAGGAATACAAATTTATTGTCTTAAAATTTTGGAGACTAAAAAAAAATCTAAAATGAAAGTGTGGACAGGAGTTTGCTTCTTTTTGATTCTTTGTGAAAGAATCAATTCTGCAATGATTAGATTCATGAGACAAATTGCCTGAATTGTTGTGAGGGCATTTCTCAATAGTAGCATTTGAATATGTAGGGAAAGAAGATCTATTCACAACCATGTGGAAGGATGTCCTTCAAACTTTTGAGAACTCAAATAGGACACAAACTTTATGGAAGGGCAAATTCATTTTCTTTCTTTAAACTGGAACATGTATTTCTCTTTTCCTTGAATTCAGGATTTCTGATTCTTCTGTGGGATACATATATTAGGTCACGTGATACTTTCTTACTCTTCAAGTTAAAAAAAATTATTCCTGTTGTTCTTAATAAGGTTCATAAGACATAGAAATTAAAATGCAGAAAATGGAAAGGGCAAAATAAAGGCACATAGTTGGAAAGTTCTTATATTACAAAAGAAAATGGTGTATAACCTTATACAAAATATAATATTTATATTATGTAATATTTGTAATATATAATATACTGGATCAGTAATCATAAGTGTAATAGAGTATACCATTACATTTGTAACATGCGTTACATAATGTATCTACTATATAGTATAACTGTGTATTACTAGTAATTTAATATGTTTATATACTATACAGTCTTATACTTTATATAATATATAATATTTCTACTTTTATTTTATCCACTTACTAAATATTATATGTAACAATATATAACAAAATGTAGATAATAATGATCTTATTAATATTGTTTAGCTGGAAATGATCATATGTTAAAAGATGTAATTTGCAAACTGCAGTCCAATCATTACAGAAATGAAGAGCTAAGATAATTGATAACCTGAAAATAGAAACAAAATAGAATTACTTAAGACTCAATTATCCACAAAAATAAAATGAATGAGATAAGTGAAATGCAATTAAAAAGATATATTTAAAGCCAAATGCACTATTTCACAAAATGTCACTAGTAAACACACCAGTTTAAACACAGAATGGAAACTGAGATCCATATAAGTGAAGCATATAGTACTCCAAACAGCCATAACCAAAATAAAACTACATCCAGACACAAAATAATCACCATCCCAGAAATCCAACATAAGAATAGAATACTAAAAACTGTTAGAGAAAAGAGAGATCACCTATAAAGGGCAACCTATCAGAATCACGGCAGACTTCTCAACACAAACAATGAAGTCAAGAAAAGCATGAAGTGAAATATTTCAGATCCTAAAGGATAACAACTTTCAACCCAGATTGATGTACCCTGCAAAACTGTCCTTCGAAACTGATGGATAAATAAGATACTTCCACAACAATGAACAGAAGAATTTCATGGCCACCGAACCAACCCTGTAAGGAATACTGAAATATATTCTAGATAGACATAAAAATAACTATGAATTCAAGAACACCAACAGAAAAAAACCACTGCGCAAGGCAAACAATTAAACGGAGGGAAAAGGTAAAGAACCAACAGCAGAAAGATAATATGACAAGAATAAACCAATATATATCAGTTAATACCATTAATGTAAATGGCCTCATCTCACCAATTAAAAGAAACAGACTGGCAGAATAGATCAAGAAACAACATCTAATCCTATGCTGTATACAAGAAATACATCTAACCCAAAAGGAGATTCACAGACTGAAAGTCAAAAGGTTGAAGACAATACTTCATGCATCAGAAACTCCCTCCCCCTCCAAAAAAAGCAGGAGTAGGTATACTGTTTAGAGACAATGTGAAGTTCAAAGCAAGAATGATCAAAAGAAACAAAGGAGGTCACTGCATACTAGTGAGGGAAAAACTTCAAGAGGAAGACATAACAGTCTTAATTATATATGCACCAAATATGGGAGCTTCCAGCTATATGAAACAAATATTAATAGAAATGAAAAATCAAATAAGCAATAATACAATTTTAACAGTAGACATTAACATGCCATTGACACAAAGAGACAGATCAACTAGACAGAAAATCAGCAAGGAAATAAAAGAACTAAATGAAATATGTGAACAAATGGACGTAGTACACGTGTATAGTGTTCCACGCAACAACATCAGAATATACATTCTTCTCAGCTGCACATGGGACATTCTCCAAAATAGATCATATACTACCCCACAGAACATGCTTAAGGAAACGCAAAGGAATCGAAATTATCCCACGCATATTATCTGATCATAGTGCCATAAAACTAGACATTAATGACAAAAGCAACTTCAAAAACTCCATAATAATGTTTGACTAAGAATATGGTAAGAGCCCAAGTAGCTCAATCGCACATGGATGAGTGGCTACCGGCTAGAACACCGGTGTGCATAGCAACATGAAAGAAATATATTTTCACGTGATTTATGTACCTTAGCTTCAAGTTCAAGGTATTTTGTTTCAGAAAATGAATTAGGAAAAGGAAACTAAGAAGGTAAGAGTTGACCTATACATCTATTGCATCAATTTAGTGTGAGATGTTATCAAACTAATTGAGGAAGATGGCAAAACAGAAAGGAACCAATTCAAAGACATTTAATATTACATAGATATTGCCTTCTTGATGAGATTCACTTGAAGCTAAAGGACAGTCAAGGTTGAGCCTCAGAACTATTGCTTGGGAAACTGCCAATATAACTTTTAATGGTTCACTCATGTTTTTGTTTTTGTTTTGCTTTGTTTTTTAGGAAAATTCATGATGTAACATATATGAGAAAGGTAAAGAGTAAAATATTGCACATAATGGTTTTGAAATGTAAGAAGCCAAGTGGTTATGCTCAAGAAACAATTTGGCATGTAATAGAGAGAAAACACACTTTTTAGCATGTTATCAGAATGGCATAATTCCTTGAAATACCAGCCATTTATATAATATCTTGGTGGTCCACATTGTTTTCAAGATGAAGAAGTTAAAACTTCAGCTAAGAAATAGAGGAGAATAAAAAAATGTGCAAGAAAAATAAGTTTAAAGAGTGCTATGACTGGGGCAAATAATGTAATGAAATAAAAAGAGTGAACAGAGAGATGCAAAGGTACTCAGAAAGAACCTCAGTGTAACAATTATATCATTTATAATCATTTTTTT
>PVJX010045749.1:0-12595 GCA_004027295.1 Dolichotis patagonum | reverse complement strand
GTGCTTTTTAACTTACTGTGATCCAATTTACTGATTCTCAGTATTATTTCTCATTGCAGTGGAGTACTTTTCAACATGTCCTTGTCTATGCCTACATCTTGAGCAGATTTACCTACTTAATCTTCCAACAGACTAAGAATTTCTGTTTTAACACTTCGATCTTTGCTTCATTTTTATTTTAGTTTAATCTATTGTGGAATATATTGGTCTGCCTGTGTATATTCAGTTTTCCCTGCACTATTTATTAAACAGACTGTCTTTCCCCAAGTATACTTTCTCGGTCATTTGTCCAAGAACAAGTAGCTGAATGTGTGAGGTCACTTTGGGTGTTAATCATTTTGACCAGATTTTTTTTATCTTGTTAGTTTGGCAGGTACAGGAATCTTTATCATCATTTCTTATGGTTATTCTTATTTAACATTTCTAAATTAACTGATCATAATCTCTTTTAGCCCTTTTTATTCCATGGGTCATTTGGTAGAGACAAAACCCCTTCCATCCCCCCCAAAATGGAGTAATTTATAGTAATAAAAAGCCAAGGGAAAAGAAAAGTAAAGTTACTGGTGTTTTGTGTGAGAAGAGACAGCTAGACTGGATCTGAGAAGGGACTGAGGGCCACACCAGCTAGAATAGAATCCCTTCCTGATGTCTCAGTAAGACAAAGACACTGCAAGAAGTGAATAGAAAACTAAACATACAGTTTATAAAACTAAACATACTCATAGCATGTAATCCAAAATGTATGTTCTTTGGCATTCATCCAAAAGTGTGGAAAAGTCATGTTCACAAATACCTGCACATGGATATTATAGTAACTATCTTTTGTAATTGCCAGAACTGGGAATTCCTTTAGTAAGTGAACAGATTAATTTCATCTGAACCATAGAATATTATTAGCACTAAACAGAAATGAACTATCAAGTTAGGAAAAGGTATGGAGAAAACATATCAATGTTATTAAGTGAAAGTGCATATTTAAATGTGTGATGCAATCTAAAAATACCGTAAACTGTACAGTTCCAGCTGTGTAATATTTTAGAGACAAAAAAGCTATAGAGTCAGTAAAAGGAGCAGAGGCTTTCAGGGTTTTATGGAAGGGAGGGCAGGATAGAAATTTTCAGAGCAGTAAATCTCCACAGTACAATACTCTAATAGAGAATAAATGTCAGTAAACATTTGTCTCCACCCACACAATGTACATCAAAGATGAATACTAACACAAACCATGGAAGTAAGGTAGGAATGTAACAATATGTATTCCTAAAATTGTTCTAAAAAATAAAGCCCATTTAAAAATAACAAATTGAAAATAATAAAAAGTACAAGGAAATATAGCTTTAAAAACAATCTGAAAGGCTAGAAAGTAATCCTACAAGGTAATTAGTATGCTGCTATACAAGTTAAAAATCCAAAACTCAGATGCAGTGTGTAAGAAATGTCCATTAAATATAAAAGCAGAAGCAAATTTTAAAATGCAAGGGTGTAAGTAAACACACCACTGGTGCGATGTAAGAGGATAAGTGGGTGCAACATTTTCATCAGTCGCTGTACATGCACCAGATTGTCTGTGTATTTGTTGGCTTATGTTCCTATAAGGTGGTACCACAGACTTGGTGGCTTAAAAAGCAGAAATTTTATCTCAAAGTTTTGTAGATAATAAATGTGAAATTAGATACCAAGAGAATTGGTTCCAGTGTGAGTTGTAAGGGAGATTCCATTTAATGTGTCTCTCTCCTAGTTTCATAATACCTGAAATATAATAATGTTCTGTAAAACCTTCTTGGTTTGAATACCTGCTTTCCCACATGACAGTACCTCACACTAAATAATATTTAAACACACATCACACACAAAATATTTCATACAAATATACACACATATAAAAAATCTGCTCAGTGAGTCTCTGGTCTTCTGATCAAGAAGACTGTGAGATCATACCTCTTAAGATTTCTGAGGTGAAGAACAGTGAGAGGATGAAAAAAATAAAGAACAGACAAAAGCTGGGGTCACACGGAACCCTTACTCTCCAGAGGGGATGAAAGGAACTGGTGTCTTGCTGTAGGGGTATTGATTTATACACTTTGTAAATTAGGATCACGTGGCACCCCCTTATCCTAGTAACCCACCATTCAGATTGGACTTAGGCTAGGTGTTCTCTGAGCTAAAGCAGCTTTTTCATGTGGCTTGTCCTGGGTGCTCTTTGTTCTCTGGACAGTCATGCCTCAGCTCTGCATATATGATCATTTCCAGCTTCAATGGCTCCTTATATATCCCCACCCCCCTCTTTTTTTTTCTTTTGCAAGTGATGAGTGGTCAGTTGTAGTTAAAAAGTTGTGTTTAGAAAACTCTGTAGAAGATCCTTTTATTCTTGAAGTCTTTCCATTTTGAGTCCCTGCATTTAGCAATTGAAACTCTGTATAGTCCATTAATCCATAACAGTAGACAGTAGTATATCCAGCAATTATCAGAAGATGATAGTGATTTGAGTTGCTTTTGTAGGTAACATTTACTATGGCACTGCATTATACTTCTAGTAGTAGTACTTTTCTGTAGGATGTTCAAGACCAAGGTAAGGTGAGGCATGTATTAAATAGTTTCTTGTTCAGTTTCTTGCTATCTATGAAGGAGTTAAGTCTCCTCAGGAGTAACCTTGGAACCATGCACAGCATCTCTTAGCCTTTCTGTCAGTGTCAGCTATCTGGATGAGTCATAGTCATTGCTTGATCAGGTTTCTTTCTGTGAAACTTGGGAGATTTTTTGTTTCGTGGTTACTCTCTGTAGGTGCACTATACACTGATGATCACTTTCCTCTGCGGCCTCACAATCTTGATCGGAAGACCAGGAACTCACTGAGTATAGGATGACTCAGCACAGGTTCTCTTATGTTCTGGGTCCTCATTGACCTCAGAGGGCCAGGACCAAAATATTGGCTATTTTGTTAGCCCATCTGTCTCTCTAATATTTGGTCCCCAAAACTCAGTTGTTGAACATCCAGAAGAAAAGACTGATAACAGTACAGTGTAGCAGAGGCAGTAACCCTAACATTATTATCTTATCTAAATATGAAACACTTTAGGACATAAAATGGAACTGTTATTTCCTGCTAACCATGAATATTATAACATTTGAATCCTTATAGAATGTTAACAGTTGCATATTTTACACAGAAATTTAAAATCAAAACCCACACCTAATATTACAGCATGACAATCATGATGACATATTGCAACACACTTGAATTTCCATTTTTCACATAAAATATCCCTGTATAGTCAGTCATCCCTATCTAATACATAAGAAGCTTTTATCTAACTTGATTGTCTGTAGTGGGATGTACATCTCATAAGTTTTTGTTAAAGACAGTGGTCTGAATCTGAAACAAAAGTCTGTCACCATAAAAATTCCCTGTTTTACATTTTGGAAAACCTGTACGTCTGGAGGCAGAAAAAATTAATATACGTTGAGGTTAATAACAATCATTTTTCCTAGCCATATGAAAACCTTTGTATTAGAGCATCTTTAAATCAAAAAATCCTTGTAGTCTAGAAAATTTAATCTTTGGATGATGATTAACATTAATACATATTACATTAATATATTTTTATAACTTTAGTTGCAGTATCTCCCATAATGCTATGGAAATCAATATGGCCTCCCATTAATGAACAAGAACTGGTTAATGTTACCAGGCAGCTGCTTTCTTATTCATCAATTGGAGCCCTGTCCAATACTCTCCCCATTTTTTAAAGTATCTTAAATAATTTTTTGATAGCTTACAAAAAACCCAATCACAATATTTAACACATTATTTTTGAACAATGGGATTCATTCAAGTCATAATAAACAACAATATGCATTATACTTGCATAACCAATTTTAGCATCACTTTGACCGACTGACAGCTCAGATAAAAACATAATGTTTAAATCTAAAACCAAAAGTTAAACTTTGATCAAAGTGATAATAAAAGCAAGAGAAAAATCACTGAGCTTGAATAAAAAGAAAACAGCTGTAAATGGATAAATGGACAAACAAACAAGTACACAGCCTATCAGTGTCTGTGAGAGTTCTCTAAGATTACACTCCATGTTTGGGGACTGGAACACTTGTTCACTTCCAGCACTCCATGCTCTCACGACATTTCTCAGACTTTCCATGCCCTTGGAGCACTCCTCTGTGGGCACTTGTGCTTTGGGCTCTGCACTTTTGAATGATCACTAGCTCAGTGACTGCCAACAACAGTTTAGCAGACTGGAGAAACAGATATATAGATAGGTAAACATCTTACAAAATCAGAGTGCACTCAACTAAATTTTTTTAACTAAATTGAGTTATAATACTTTTTACAGTTGTAAAATTTGTATCTACCAATAGGCTAGTGAAAATTTGTTGTAGGTCAATTAACAGAGATCTCTTATAAAAATAATTTGGAAAAGACAAAATCTTATCTATAGTTAATACATATTTTACCTTAAGAATACCAGTAACTGTTGTGTCCCTTACTTTTATGTAACTTTCAGTTTGGTTATCTCTACATATTCTTATCACCTATTGATCTCTTTGGATTTTATTTTTGGTTATCATCTCCTGGGCATCCTGTGTCAACTAAGGTTGGTTTTAGCTCTACCCTTTTCTATGGGTTGTGGCATGGTCTCTGAGGCATCATTGTCAAAAGACTGAATATCAGTTTCTTGAAAGCTGAAAACAACTCTTTCTCTGGATTTGGGTCCATGATTGTAGCTGAAAACATGCCCTGGTATACAAATAGGCTGTTCAGCATTTTCTGAAAAAACACAAGTACACCCTTGACCCCAAATTAGCACTGGACTAGGTGCCTTTTAATGTCCAGTATGAATATCTCACCCATTTTTTTAGCCTTTAGCTGACTGCATTGTCTTTCTGCTGTGGTCATTCCATCTTTAAGAGAATTTAGAAAGTTAGCATATTCTGCCAAGTGAAATCTGTTGTGAGTTGAACTCACCCTTTTGTTTTCATAATTTAAATTGTGAGCAAGTTTAACAATTTTTAGACTTGCGGATCACAAGGAATTTCTGTGGTAAGAGACACATGAAAAGTTTTACAAACTTTTTGGAAGGCAGTAGTCATATAGGCTTGGGCCACTGTCTGTCTTAAATTCCCAAGGGCAGCCAAGGGCACTATAGGCACCCAAGAAGCGAGCAACACATATTTAGTAACTCCACCAGTGTGAGCAGAAGCATAGAGTCAAACTCAGGAATGTCAGTGACATCATCTGCTGGAGATGATTGACATGTGACCCTCTGGGATCAGTGTTTTGTGCAGAAGAGAAACCCATACCCTGTATTCTGGAAGAGGAAGCCATTGTATAACCTCTACTGCTTGAAGGTGGCCCATCTGTGAAAGTGGAGTGCTTTCTGCTATGTGGACCAGACTTATTTTTGAAAGAAAAGTAAAAGGCACGAAGGAAGCAAATTGAAATTAATTTATCAGAAGGGTAATGACAATCAATGCCACCAGCGAAGTTAGGAATGAAGATTGCCAAGAGGATGAACATTGCCATAGCCATGGCTGTAGAACAGAAGAAAAAAGTGATAGTTTACACCTCAAAACCAAAGAGCTGAACAGCATATGTTTGCCCACGTGGAGTGAGCTCTGCCACAGTGTCATAAAAGGGAGTAATGGTTTTATGAGGAGTGTGTGGAATATGCAGCCATTGTAAAGGGCCTCGAGACAGCCAAAGAACCCTAATGGACATAGGTGGACCTGAGAAGACAATTAAAAACATTGGCAAATTTCGGTCAACTCTAGAAAGCTAGGAATAAAAGAGAGCCAGATTAACTTGGTCCAAGGAGGCTTTAGTCTCTGATGTACGTGTCCATGGAGATGCAGAGGATGGATTCCCCTTGAAAATGTCAGCGAGGACTAAATCATGAGGTGTTAGCTTCAGAGCTTGGTGGAGCCAACTACTATTACCAACTAAGGTCTGAAAATCAGATAAGTTTGCAAGATGATTTATTTGAATCTGAACAGTTTTGGGCACGATATGTCTGCTGGATGAGGGTAACCTAAATATGAAAAGGGTGTCTGATGATTAATAGAGAGTAGACTAAAGGCAAAACATTTTTTATGTGGAGGATGAAGGGGAATAGTAAAGGAGCAGTCCTTTAAATCAATCACCATGAGGAAAAAATGCAAAGGAATAGCAACAGCAGGACTGGACAGTCCTGGTTGAAGTTCTCCCATAGGTTCCATGGTTTGATTACCAGACCATGAATCTTATAATAATCTCTGTTTTCCTGACTTATTTTTTATTGTGAAAATTAGGGTATTCCAAGGGCTCTTACAGGGTTTTAGGTGTCCCACAGGGTTTTAGGTATCATCTATTTATCAACCAGTGTATGAACTGCTACTAGTTTCTCCTGAGTAGGGTTTCTCTCCTTCCCTGATTATATTTCCCCTTGAGTGGGGAGAAAATCTTGTTGCAACATCTGATGAGTCACCGTGGAGTTAGGTTTAAACAGAAATGCAGCCATATCCTGTAAGACACCACAACCCCATACGCTGACTGGTATATGGGAGAGGACATAAGGTGAGAAATGTCCAGAATGACTTTCTGCATCCCTCCAATTAACAATTTACACTTCTATATGGTGAGAAAAATTGCCCATGCCATGAAGATCTGCAGTTACCGCATCCAGAAGCCATGCCACAGGCCAATGGCACTGAGCAATAACAGAAACATTTGCTCCTGTGTCTAGCAGCCCTTTCCTTCAATTATCAATTCCATCTTGGTGCAGTCCTGCTTAATCTGTTGAACTCAGTATCAGAAGACTCAAAACCCGTGAATTCCTATTCCTTGTTAATTGATTTTTCAATTTTTGTCAATGGAAGCATAATCAATTGAGCAATAAGAGAATCTGGGGTGATTTGAACAGTTTTTCCTGTGTAATCAGATTCAGTGACACCTGGTAAAACCTGGAGACCTTTCAAACTGAGATGGCTGGAATCTAGTAGAAGAGCCCCTGTTCTCTGAGGTGAACTCTTAGACTACAGTAGGAATCACTCGAGGTCCCATTTTTCAGGAATTGGTATGAATCTGGAGGAGGGACTAAGGTCCCAACTCCATGGTCTTTTGTTGTTCACCAGAGGCCAGAAATGTGCTTGGTAGTGGAAGGTGAGGCTGGGGAGGAACTGAGGAGAGCACCCCCATTGTTTGGTGGGGCTGAGGCAGGCCCCACTAGAAGTTGCCCAGAATGGAATGGCCTTTTACACCTATTTTGTATTTACATTCACTTTCTCAATGATACCATTATCAACACTTTAAGGTACTAGGAGGTTCTGTTGAAGAGACAGATGATGGCTGTGCTGGCCCAGCAGGTGCAGCAGCAGAGAAATTTCAAGCAAAAATTCCCTCCCACCCACAATGCAAACAAGTAGCTTTGTTCTTTCCCTTTCCTTTAGGCTGTGGATTGATGATCTGAGTGGTTTTAATTTGTCCCAGATTACTGGAGATTCAAAGTTCAGTAACAGAGTAGATATGCTGGAAGCCCTCCATGTACTCCCCTGCCCATCTTGGCTTTCCTTTTGGTGCCATTTATAAGGGAAAGAGAACAGAAGTTTCAACCTGTGACACAGCAAAATTTGTCTGAACTGAAAGGTGGGGTGGCGGGGGATAGCTGTTTGGGGCTCAGTCAAAATTAAACACTTCTCTAGTAGGTAAGGGTCCTCTTTGTCCCACACCACTCCTTCCTTATCTAACTGAGCAAAGCTAGTGGGCTTAAATTTTATTGGAGTCCCTGTTATTCCACCATCTTTTTCCTTGATTTGCGTCTTGATTTTAAAATATGGCTTGAAGCCAATTTCTTTGTGGGTGTCTCATCAAACTTACAATCATTAAGATACTTCCTAATCAAAATCCACAAAAAGAAAAATAAATACTGGAATCAAGCATACAATAAGCAGTTCTATATACATTTGTGATTCTTTAATATTTGTCCTATAATTAAACAACTGATAAAATTAATACACCTCTTTTTGCTGTTGTTGTTGCTGCTGTTTTGTTGTTTTTCACAAGCCTGTTTATAACCGTGGCCTAAAGAATCTGCTTTTTTCAGTGCCCCATTCTTTACACCTGATGAGGCCAATATCAATACACTCCAGAGATGAATATTGACCTTTACCAGTACACTTCTCCTCCTTGCTGCTAGCACAGGCCAAGTGTCCCCTTGTCCTTATCTCTTACCCTGTCCATGTTTCAGGTGCCATATGCAGTGATCCAGATAGCTCTTGAGGTCCCTGGTGTGGAGGACTGTGAGAGGCTGAGAAAAATAAAGAAGAGACAGAAACTGGGGTCCAGTGGAGCCCTTACTCTCTGGATGGGAAGAAAGGAAGTGCCCCCTTACTGTAGTGGTATTTATTTATACACTTTACAAATTAAGGTCATGTGACACCCCCTTATCCTAGAAACCCACTGCTCAGATTGTCTTGAGGCTAGGTTTTCGCTGGGCTGAAGCAGCTTTTTCATGCAGTTTGCCCCAAATGCTCTTTTTCCTGGAAGGCCATGCTCCAGCTCTGCACATCTGATCATTGCCAGCTTCAGTGGCTCCCCTAGTCTCAGTCTAAAGACCTCTGCAAACAACAATCTCAGCTCTAAGATATAGATGCTGTAAGTCAGGGTGACATTCACGCCCACTTAGCATCTCTAAAACCATTAAAGCAGGGAATTCTGCCAAATCGATGGGGACAGGAGAGTCAGTGATCCCTACTTACTTGAAGGCTCATCAGGGAAGATGAAACTCATTTTGCATCAGAAGGATGTAAGAAGAGTGGCATGATTTCTGAAGTGGTGATTTCTGGAAGACTAGAAGATAAGCAAAGAAGTAGTAACAGTAAGGTAGGCCGGCATGGAATGTTCGGGGAAACCCTGAATTCCAGAGCCTTGGGAGCTACAAGGAAAGTCTAAAAGGCACAACTGCAGAACCCCCAGTGTTTGACAGGCCACACCCATCTACGTGACACACATCTTTGCAGGTTCCACAATCTCTGTTGACTCTAACATAAGGCATAATGTTTAATTTAATTTTAAAAAGTAAATATTGTTTTTATTTGAAAACAATATCTGAAATAGCCATATAACAAAAATCCAAATCTGTACTGTTTCACTATTTGATTCCTCTGATGCCAGATCAACAAGTCAGCTGTTGATCCACCAGGTATTGGGGTTGCCTCTTTTCTGGAGAGAGAGTAAAACAAATTAAAGATTGAGGGGATCAAGAGGTTCTGTGGGCACAGCAAATATCTATTGTTCAGGTTGAAGAATGATAGAAAATAATACTTTTTGACACCTGGGAATGTGTTTAGCATATGCTACAAAAGTTCTCTACTTGATACAGTGGGTTGGTTCAGGTGGGGGAAAAACAATAGATGGTACTAGATAAGTGTATGGTACTAGATGGAAACGTTTAGAATTGGATCCTTTATCCTATCAAAGGCAAACATGAAGTGAGGCAGGACTTTCCTTTCTATCAATCTGAAATCTCAGAGCAGAGCGGACGACTGGGCAGACTGGAAATGGCCTACATTCTTCATATTTTTCCAGTAATTTCTAAGAGAAGATGAACCAAGTGCCCTCTTGTGGTGGGGAGTTAGTGATGGGAAAACAGTAATCATCTTTTGAGCTCTTTATCTTCTTAGGCAATTGAACCTGTCATGGATATTTTTAGAGAAATATTGTGAGGAAAAAGTGCTAAGTGAATAATGACTTAGAACAACAGAGTTCTAAAAATATAATTATTTAAAAATGTCCAGTGAAATAGAAAATCACTGCTGGCTCCTAATTGGATGTCAGTTATGGTAACCTCTATTTCTACCCCCTTTTCATCACACCACAGTTAAAATCATGACAATTATAGCTCTCTTTGGATCATTAACTAGCTTGGATCTGATGGCTTTTCAAATTCAAAAACAAAAAAATGCTAAAATAAATGTATTTATTAAGTACCTTTGATCGTCCAAGAAACTAATGGTCACTTTCCATTATTTAGTCCACTTAACACCTCTAAAAGAAAAATTTCCCAATTTCAAAAGAAGAAATGGAGGCTCTGAGAGGTTACAGAGTCTGTTCAAATTCCATATAGCTGATAAATAACACAGCAGGGAGCCATGATTGAAACTTGACTCTATGTTATTTCTGTTTATCTCCCCAAATTCAGCATGTCTGCTGCTCCCAAGTTCACCTTATCTTTCTTAAGATTTAGTTGACAGTACCGTTATTCATTCTATTTCCACAGCTAAAGGAAATCAGTCATGTGTCACTCTTCCTCCTTAGTGATGCTTCCCCTTCTCCCCCCCATTGACCTCCAGTTCTTGTGCAGTCCTCACAGCCACCTGCAGGAACCACAACTGAGGCTCCCATATTTCCCAGTGACTGTTAAGTTTTTGGCGCTGTTGTCACTGCTGTTTCCAGGAGGGATCCATAGTCCTTTCTTGTTATCAAAGCCATCTTTTCAGTACATGTCTTCAACCCCTCCTTTGGCTTTCCAGATCACCAGATCAGATCCTTACCAACACAGCTGCATCCTCCTTACTCACTGCCCACCGATCGGACTCCTCAGCATCCTTCACACCGTCCTCATACTGTGGCCTTTGCCTAGAATACTCTGTTTCCTTTGATTCTCTCAGAATTCTTCACAAGCATCTTCTTCCTACTTTAGTCTTTCTCTGTCATTCCAGCCCTCCCTAACTAGGGTTGAATGCTTTGTAATTTGTGTCTGATGTCTGTATAGTTCTATTATAGCACTTAACCAAAGATGCTATAATTCCTGTCTCTACAGCAATCTTATTCTTCCTTATGATTATGTGTGACAGTTACTGAATCCATTGCATGGTGCATTGTCAGTACTCGAATTAATTTTTAAATAGAAGATTTGTTTGCCACCCCCCCAAAAAACACATGCAAAAGCAAAAATAAGTGTCTCAAAAATTGTCAAAAGATCAATTTATGTGAGCACTTAACACCGGAAAATTTGAAGCAATAAAAATTTATTTATGGTCACTGAAGTATTATTTAAATCAGATGGAGTAAATGAGTGTGCATAAATATTTTTGCATATACATTTCTTCAAATGATTCCCAAATAACCGTAATCTAAGGAGGCACAAGTACAGAGTTCTGACATTTTATTGAGGCAGGGCACCGGATATTTCAGAAAGTTCTGTCCACTAATTATATATTAAATTTCAACACAAATTTCTTCTAGAATGACTCTTTGTAGGGAATGTGTTAATGATTCCAACTTATGAGCTTATGAACTAACTTGTGAATTGCAATAAATAAGTCTTAACGTAGCTAGCCATAGCAATTCCATTTTATAGAAAGCATTAAATCCTTCCCTAGGAGAATAAGTATATATTATGGAAAGTGTATAACACACTCTATTAATGTTAGACATATAAGAGAAAAAGGACTTCTGCATAGAAAGATTACATTTAGTTCAAAAATGAAAGAAAACTTAATCCTTAAAATGCTTTTAAATTGTTGTTTAAAGTTAAAACTAATAATTCACTGAAGGCTTTGTCATGGTTTATGTCGGTGGCCCGCAGGCCTCATGTATTTGCATTGTGCATTTCTGACTGGTTCATTGTGTAGTGCTTGGATTGATGGTGTCAGTGCTACACCCTCTTAGGGGTGGAACCAGGATGTGATGTAATGGCAGGAAGAAGGCGTGTGGCTCTCTCTTGCCATTTTCCGCTTGCTGTTTGCAGCCGCCATGAACTGTGGCCCCGCCATGCCACCCTGCCTTGGAGCCAACTGAGTATGGACTGAAACCTCCAAAAACTGTGAGAAATAAACCTTTCCTTTCCCAACTTTGGGCATCAGGTATTTTGTCTCAGCGATGAGTAGAAAGTAACTAAGACAGGCTTATTGCTGACCTCTATTAGAAAAAAATGGCACAAAATTTTTTGTTGTAAAATAAGCACTTTAAAAACATTATTTGAAAGGAGTGTCTAAATAATAGCTTCAAACTTTGCTTTCCAAGCATTATCTTAAAAAAAATGCTTCTCTGGATGTTTTCTAGTCTTAGGTATCTTACAGTTACCAGATTTTCCTGTTTTCCCTTCCTGTGGCTCCCCTCGGCCAATTACGCTCCTGTGAGGACCCAGGAGAAAACAACTTCCCTTCTTCATTCCTCTCCCTCTCCTTTTCCTCCTGCGTGTGTAGAAGCAGGGCTAATTGCTCCCAGGCTGCAGTCCCATTGCACTTTATAGACACCATTATCATAGCTGTTGTGGCTTTTTATTATCACTAGTTATTTGTGTCCCTCTCTCTCTTGTTAGACAGACAGCTCTGTGCAGACAAGAACCTGCCTTTCATTTAGGCAGCAGGAATGTGACTAAGAGTATGTGGAAAGTTGTCATGGTGATATAGCAGCTAATTGACAGTACACAGTGGATTCCAAAAATATTTGTATACTCAGGAGAAAATGAAGACACTAAGGTTAGCCTGTCATGGTAGCTTGCAACTATAAAATTGTAGTCATTAAAATAAAAAGAGGTACTCAATAAACGGTTCTTGAAAATCCTAACACTCAACTGTTATGTACTTCAATGTAGGTAGA
>PVJX010045748.1:0-12588 GCA_004027295.1 Dolichotis patagonum | reverse complement strand
AACAACTGTAAGGCAAGGGGCATCACAATCCTTGACCTGAAATTCTTCTATAAAGCTACTGCGATTTAAGAAAAAATCCAGCATAGTACTGGTGAAAAACAAAACACCAGACCCAGAAATCAATGGAACTCCAGACATAGTGAGCCACAATACCTTTGACAAAGGTGCCAAACACATTTGTTGGAAGAAAGATAGCTTCTTTATAAATGCTGCTGGAAAAACTGGCTTTGCACATGCCAAATATTAAAATTGGATCCATATTTTTCACCATACACTAAACTAAAAGCCAAAATGGATCTAAGATCTAAACATTAAAACATAAACATTAAATCTGCTATAAGACAAAATAGGTAAAACTCTTGAAGACACTGGGGTGGGCAAACACTTTATGAGTAAAACCCCAATCACACAGGAACTAGCACAAAGAATCAACAACTGGGATCTCATTTTTTTTTTGGAACCAGGAATCAAACTCAGGACCTCATGCTTGCCAGGAAGGTGCCATGCTGCTAAGCTATATATCTGGAACCCTGAGACCTCATCTTATTAAAAAAAAAACTTTTGTACAACAAGATAAACCACCAACAGAGAGATGAGACAACTCACAGTGTTAGAAAAAAATATTTTACAGCTGTTCCTCAGACAAAGGATTACTATCAAGAACATATAAAGAACTAAAAGTAATCAGATTCCCCTGAAATTTAAAGACCAAATCAAAAAATGGGCATCTAGGGTGAATACACACTTCTCAGATGAAGAAGAATAAACAGCAAATAAATATATGAAAAAATGTTCAACATCACTAGTCATTTGAGACACAAGTTAAAACACTGAGATTCTATTTCACCAGCCAGAAAGAATGGCTATTATCAAAAAAATCAACCAGTAACAAATGCTGGCATGGGTGAAGAGAAAAAGGGACTCTTCTCCACTGTTGGTGGGAGTGTAGGTGGTGCAACCACTGTGGAAATCAGTGTGGAGATTCCTCAAAAACTAAGACTACAGGTTCCATCTGAACCAGTCATTCTCCTCCTGGGTATCTTCCCAAAAGAATTAAAAGCATCAAACCATAATGATATATGCATACCTATGTTTATAGTGGCACAGTTTGTAATAGCCAAATCTTAGAAACAACCCAAGTGCCCATGATGTATGGATAAAGAAGACGTGGGTTTTTATATGATGAACTACTACTCTGTCATAAGGAAGGATGCTCTCAAAACTTTCTAGGAAAATGGATGCACTTTGAGTTCACACTCTTACGTGAGATAAACTGGACACATGGGTAAATACCCCATTTTTGCTCTGGTGTGAGAAACCGAAAGCATAAATAAGGACCAAAAGGTATAGTAGGTATTGTGAAATAGTAAGAAAATGTTCAAATGGGAATTGAAAAAAGGAAGTGGAGAGGGAAAGGAAAGAAAAGTTAAAAAAAAAAAGAAGAGAATAATGAAAACATGGAAACAAAACTTTTGTAAGTGGGGAGAGTAGGAGGGGCTGAAGGGGGTAGAGGAAGGAGGAAAAAGTGTTATATCATGTGCAGGTACAGATTCTCTACAATGAATGTGATCATTATGTATGTCTACTATGTACCAATAAAATCTGATTGGAAAAAAAAACCTAGAATGACAATACTCACACTCCCTAAAAGTTTCTGTAGGTTAAGAATTCTGGAATAGCTTAGTTGGAATACAAAGGTAGGGTCACTCACAAAGACATTCAAGATATCATCTGGGACTACAGTCATACTAGGCTTAGCCAGGGCTGGAAGTTCACTCACAAAAATAGTACATAAATAAAAGGGTGGTTCATTCCCAAGGAAGGAAGCTTCAGTTCCTGGGCTGATGGCAGAAGCTCAAATTTATTCTCCTTGTACATCTCTCCAGAGGTTGGCTTGAGTGTCCTCACAACATGGCAGCTTGATTCCCTTGGAGTGAGTCATAGACGAGCAAGGCAGTGGCTCAATGTCTGTTTTAAATCTGTCCTCAGAAGCCATGCTCTCTCATTCCTCAGTGTTCTATTGGCTATTAGATCAGCCTATACAGACAAAGGAAGGGGAAACATGGGGCATTAATATCAGAATACAAGAGTTACCACGGGCCAGTTTGGATTCTGATTACCCCATCATATGTCAAGTTACATAAACCATACACCCAAGATCATATTTGACCTTTCCATCTCCCTGGTCCATATATCTATTGATGATACTTATTTCTTATTTAAATTTGGTCACTTTTCCTTCATGAATATTGAGGTTCTGTTGTTATGTGAGTAGATGCTTACCATTGTCATATCTTCCTAACATATTGACCTTTGTATGATTATGAAATGTTCCTCTTTGTTTCTAGTCATAGTCTTGTCTTGAAATCTATTTCATTTGATGTTAGTATAGCCACTTCAGCTACTGTAGTTACTGCTTGCCTGTGTTTTTTTGCCCATTGTTTTATCATTAACCCATTTGTGCCTTTGAATCTAAAATGTGTCTTTTGTAGGGATATACCTCATCAGATTTAGTGTATATCTTTTGGTGGAATATTTAAATCACTGTCACTTTATATAGTTATGGATAAAATTGGATTTATGTTTGTCATTTTGCTTCTTGTTTCCCGTATATTTCACATTTTTCTTTTCTATTTTTTCTTTATTGACTTCTTTAGTATTAATTTCTAGAATTGTGTTTTAATTCCATTTGGTATTTATTGGTTGATTGATTGATTGGTGCTGCAAATTGAATATAGGGCCTTTAACTACATCCCCAGCCTTTTAATTTTTTTGTTTTGAGACATAATTTTATTAAATTGCCCAGAGTAGGCTCAAACTTGCAATCTTCCCAGAGTGCTGAGATTACAGGTATCAACACCATGTCCAGCACTTCGTTCTAATCTTGAAGTTTTGTTTTTTTGTTTTTTTGTTTTTTGGTACCAGGGATGAACTCATGACCTTGCACAGACACTCACACTGCTGAGCTAAATCCCTGGCTATTTTCTCAGTGATTTCTCTAGAGACTATAATACATATCATAATTTATCACTATCTATTTCAGATTATTACTAACCTACTTCCAATAAAACATAGAAACAACTCAAAGATACCTCTATTTCTTTGTCCTTTGTACTGTTACTGCTATTATATATTATACTAATAATAATATTTATATAAGGCTAATGTCACAGTTTGATAACTTTGATTTCATGTGTTTATCTTTATTTTCCCTTTGGTACTGGGAATCAAACTCAGGACCGTGTGCTTGCCAGGCAGGCACTGTGCCACTGAGCTATATCCCTAGCCCTGTAATTGTCTTTTAAATAAATTCATAAAACAAAAGAAGAAAAACATTTTCTATTCTTTTACATTTAACTAGATTACCTCTTCTATGGCTCTTCACTTTATCCTATAGATACAAATTATATTAGATATAATTTAATTCTAGCCTGAAGAACTTTCTTTTTTCTATTTTTTTTTCTTATTTTTCTTTTTGAGAGACATTTTCCCTATATAGTCCACGCTGGCCCTGAACTCACCATGAAGGCCAGGCTCATCTCAAACTCATAGCAATCCTTCTTCTAAGCCTCCTGAGTGCTAAGGTTATAGGAATGTTATAGGAACCATGCTCAGTTCTTTAATATTTCTTGAAAGGCAAATTTGCTAGCAATAAATATCTTAGCTTTTGTTTATCTCAGAAATGCTTTACTTCCATTTTTTGAAGCCTTTATTTAGTACTTTGAATATGGCATCCCATTGCCTTATGACTTTCATTGTTCCAAGTGGGAAGTCAACTGTTAATTTTATTATTGTTTCATGATCTGTCCCCAGAAACCATGCTCTCCCATCCCTAGTATTCTGTTGGCTATATAGGTCATGTTATGCAAATCAAGGAAGGATAAAGATGGGGTAGTAATATAAGAATACAAGAGTCATCATGAGCCATTTTCTCTAGCTGCTTACAAGATTTTCTCATTCTCTTTGACTTTCAATAATTTGTTTATGATGTGTCTAAGTATCTACCTTATTTAAAGTTTGATTATTTTTACCTAAATTTGAGATGTTTCAACCATTCCTTTGTCAAATTTTTCTTACTTCATTCTCTGTCTCCTGTACTTTTGTAGCTCACCTTGCTTACATAATGATATATCTACTGTTGTCTGAAATAACTGTCTTTTTTCATTATTCCTTTTATCCTCTTTTTACTTCAGTGTGGATAATACATAATTATCTTCAAGACTGATGATTTTTCTACCATCTTAAGTCTGCTCTTGAAACTCTACTGAATCTTTTATTTTAGTTGTACTCTTCAATGCCAGAATTTATCATTTGGTTCTTGTTCTGTGCCTTTATTCATTCTCTCCATTTGATGAGTGATTCCATTAGTCTTGGTTCTCCACAGGAAACGTTAGGAAATGCAAGCATACATACATATGTACATAGAGATATTATTGCAGACAGTTCTCATTTAATAACTTTCTATTGGCCCTGAACAAAATAAAGGGGCTCCTATAAATAACCTTGAGCTTCTGTCCTATTCCTGTTGTTCTAGAAAGAGCATTGCTGTGAAAGGACTTAAAATATAAAGTTTTAAATTAGATTCTTGGCTTTAAAAAACAAACTCAAAGGAAAGACCTTGCCACGTTTTGGATATGGTGTTAGGGTATCCTCCAAAAGTTCATGTGCTGGAAGCTTGGTACAGTGTGGTGTGGTATAGAGGTGGTGGAACCTTTAAGAGGTGGGGCCAAGTGGAAAATAATTAGGTCATGAGTACACTGCTCTCAGAGGGGATTGATGTAGTTCTCACAGACCTGAGTTAGTTCCCACAAGAGTGGGTTATTATAAAGGAAAACCATCTCACTCACTTGGCCCCTCTGGGGCTGGAGAGTGGGGAGGGTGCTTATCAGAGATGTTTGGACTTCTAGCAGCCAGAATCATGAGCCAAGTAAATCTCTTTATACACTACCCAGTGTCGAGGAGTGTGCTATAGCAACACAATACAGACTAAGACAGATCTTTGGAGAAGACTATATTATAAAGAGGCTCAGCGCAGAAGAAGCTGGGACCCCGAGTCTGGTGTACCAGAAAGGCTTCCCTCATATTTAGTGTCACAGGATCATTGATTCAGGGCTGGGATCCTCCCCAGCCTTTCTGGAATTGCAACACACAACACATTATGCTTGTTTACTTGATGTTGTGACACTGCCATTACACCCTCTCTCTCATCTCCAGCCCAGAGGAGCTGCCAAATATAGATTCAGTTTAAAAATCAATCTGGCTATGCAAATTTCACCATATCCTACGATAACGCTGCCCTTCCTGACAAGAGCAAGAGCACGTGGCCATCAGGCACCAGAAGGGCTGGAGGTGAAACTTCATGGGGACAATCCAAAGCACTATTTTTAGGAAATTATAAATTTTATTTTACTACCACCTTGTATTGTCTGGTACTGTCTTAAAGCACTTTTGCAATGACACAGAATGGAAGTCAAAGTTCCTGGAGTAGAAATGTTAACATTGAGAAAAAGAATGGTAGATTTATAGCTACTTTTTAATGGCTGGTTTTAGCTTTTTTTCTACATTTTCCTTTGTTTTCAAAAATTTCTACTATAGCCAGGCATAGTGACACATACCTGTAGTCTCAGCACTTAGGAGGCTGAGGCAGGAGCATTGCTGCAAGTTTGAGGCCAGCCTGGGCTACATAGTAAGTTCAAGGCCAACCTGAACTACATAGTGAAACTCTGTCTCAAAACAATTTTTAAAAATCTACAATGACTACTAATGTTCCAAAATAATAATAATAATAATAATAATGGCAATATTGACTTTAAAAGATTAATAAGTTTATTCTTTTGTTCAACACAGAATTATTACTGCATGCCAAGCACTGATATGGCAGTGAAGAAGAAAAAGATAGTCCCTGCCCTATGCAATTTCCACTGGGGTGGGTTAGGGGTAGTTAGGAATAGATCATTTGTCTCTCTGTCAGAAATTTCCTTGAACAGGGGATGTGGAGGTGGTGATTGTAGCCTACTGGGGAAACATGTGTCCCCAAAGAAGGAAGTAAAGGTGAAGCAAGAAGAGATTTGAAGGAGAGGTTTGAAGCAGCTCCCTTTGTGACTAGATTTTCCTGGAAGCTGGCTCTTTTGAGGTCACAGCTCCAATCTCCTTGACCTAAGCTTACCACTTGCATTTAATTACCTCTGCTGGAACATTGTGAAACCTAAGTTGGGAATCACCAATTCCCAGGTCAAGGTGGCACTGAGAACAGGACACGGTATACAGTAGATGTCAGGTGTAGAAAGTCACACAGATCAGCCTGTACAGCTATCAATCCTGGCAGGGCAATGGACTTACTCTAAGTCACCTCCAGCAGCCAGCTGGATGTCTGCAGAGATGGAAAGGCTGGAGGAACTCGTGCTGGGGTGCTGTGTGTGTGCCACTCCTGATGTCTGAAAATGCACAGAGCTGTTCATTTTCTCCAGTAACTCCTGGACTTCACCACTGGCTACTCTGATGGAAAAGATAATAATGTTCAGAGAGTGCTATGAAGAGCAGGAAACCCTTGTGAGGCCCAGACTACAGACAAATATTACACAAGACTTGGGTTTATCATGGCCATGTTTCAGACATTGGCCACCAAGGTTCCCTTCCACTTTGTGTGGAAAAACAAAGTGACAAGACACACACACACTCAGAAAAAAAATAGTTTTGGGTTCAGGAATCCCATGCTTAAGAAATATAGATATGTTCAACTTGTGCCCTGGGGACCTCTTACTCTCCTTTTTCAAATGTTATAATAAAAAATATTTTAGGGTACATTTAAATCATTTATATAAAAATAGATGTGCTTCAGACAACAATGTTAAGTGAAGTAAAACATGTGCAAGTTTAAATATCAAATAGTTTCTCTTATATGAGCAAAACAAAGTGTAAATAATTTAAAGAGCAAAATAAAAGATATCTATCAGGAAACAGAGATAAATCTTCTGCAAAAGGGAAGGAGACGAAGCTGGAGGGAAGGGAGGGAGAGTGGATGGGAGGAATACAGGGTTAAGAAGCACTATGTACATATATCAGCTCTCCACAGTGAGTGTAGTCATTAGGCACTGTAAACATCTACTAACTAAAAAAAATTTTAAATAAAGAAAACTGTGTTACTTGTATACACTAACTATATTATACACTTTATATGTGGCTCAAGACAATTTTTCTTCACTAAGTGTGACCCAAGCAACCCGAAAGATTAGATGTACACATAAGAAGTAAGTAAGGTAGGGGGGCTATGACCACTGGTGGTTAAAACCATAGAGTTTAATGTTAGAAAACCCTAGGTGGGGTGTGGTGGTGCACATCTATAACCCCAGCATTCAGGAAGCTGAGGCAGGAGGATTATCATGAATTCAAGGCCAGTCTGATCTACATAGTGAGTTCAAGGCCAGCTGTAACTATATAGTAAAACCCTGCCTCAAAAACCAAAGAAACAGACAAAAAAATTAGAAAGGCCCCAGCTCTGAATTCACTATCTGCCCCTTACAACTACAGTGTGACCTTGGACAAGTGACTTCGTTTTCATTTCCTCACCTATAAAAAAGAAGAGAGCCATTTCTCCTACTTCATTGAGTTTTGTTAGATGTACATAAGGTAAAGAGCAGAGCCCAGAGCCTAGGACACAGCAGTTTCTCAGTAAACAAAACATGGTGGTAGGGAATGGTATGCTGATGGATGCGTAACAGCTGGTTATCCAAGTGAGCAGTCCTTGACTTGTCAGTTTCCTTGGTGCAAATACTCTCACCCTGGTTGACTTCAAGCTGCCAATGTGATGTCACTGAATGCAGAGTTGAGAAAAGGCGCACACAAGGAGTTCTCACGAACAGGTGCCGCCATCTGACTGCAACTGCTATTTTACTAACTGTATGAAAAGAGAGGAGTTCCAGGACCCCCATGGATACTAAAGTCTATGGCTACTCCAGTCCCTGATATAACACGGCACAGCATTTGCACATAGCTGAGCACATACTTCCATATTCTGTAAGTCACCTCTAGATTATTTATAACACCTAATCATGATATACATCCTGTGTAAACAGTTGTACTGTATTGTTTAGGGAGTGATGACAAGGAAAAATCTGTACATGTTTAGTAAACAAGCATTTTTTTTTAGTATTTTAAATCCATGGTTGGAGAAGCCATGCTGGGTCTGGGAGGAGCACTTCAAGAAGCCAGTTTGCCCTTCCAGTAAGCCACGCAAACCATGCAGGGTCCAAGAAGACAGAAGCCAGATTACCCTTCCCGTGAGCCCACCAGCACACAGACTGAGACTCAAGGAAACTCCTGCCCATAAGCAACCAGCTGGTTCAGAGGACAGGCTGAGTTGATAGCAAGTGAGGTACAAAAACAACTAAATGCTTGTATTGTTTGATGGACTTTGCAGGCCAAACACCAGTAGTCTGAGCATCTATTAGGAGGATAACAGCATGCAATATAGCAAATATGGGGCATTTCCTTCTCTCTTGTTTTTGAAATCCAAGTTGTTCTCACTGTTTTGTTCCACTTTATTGTTTTGTTGTATTCAATGTTCCATTTTTATTGATTTTATTCTGTTTTGTTTTATTTGATTTCACTATGTCTGATGGAATGGACAATGATTGTGAAGATAACAAGGTATACTATGGTACACTGCTGATTTCCTATTATCCTGTTTTGAAGTTCTGTACTACTTTCATTGCTTTGTTTTGATTGACTTTACTCTTTTGTTGGGTTTTATTCTTTTTAAAATAAAATAAATTAAAATTTTAAAGATCTATGGTTGGTTGAATCTGTAGATGCAGAGCTCATAAATATGAAGAACTCTGCTTATTTAGGTATTAGCTTTAATATTAAAGCATGGAAAACATTCTAAATGTGCATAGTTGGAAAACTACTAAATAGACTGTGATCATATCAATTCAATTGTATTTTAGTCGAAATTGTAAAGGCAGCTACCACCAACTATCTGTATAAATTTGCTAGAGTTGTTGTAACAAAGTATCATAAATGTGGTGACTTAATTATAGAAATGTATTGTCTCACAGTGCAGAAGTCAGAAGTCTAAGGTTAAGGTGTCAGCAGAGTTGGTGCCTCCTTAGGACTACGGAAGCAGGCACAGTTCCAGGCCTCTCTCCTTGGTCTGTAACTTGTTATCTCCTCCCTATGCCTCTTCACACTTCTTTCCACCTATGTGTGTCCCAGTTTCCTTTTTTCGATGAAAACACCTGTGATATTGGATTAGGTTCCATCCTAATGACTTCCTTTCTTCTTGATTACCACTATAAAAATCTTATTTCCAAAAAAAATCACATTCTAAGGTAGCTGGAGTTAAGACTTCAACATATCTTTTTTGAGGGAAAACAATCATAAACTGATAACAGTGTTTCCTGACACAATATTAAGAAAAATAATAGTATTGGCAAAGTCTTGCTTGGCCCTTTCCATGGATCAGGCAGTGTTTTAGATGTTTTAGGTATACTGACTCATTCAATTCTCACCCCAGGCCTAGAAGGTATTGTCCTCATTTTGCTGTTAAGGAAATCAAGGTCAAATTACTCTCTCAAGCCACTGCCAATGAACTTACACTGTCAATGAAAGGTAGAATCAGGCTTTCAACCACAGCAATCTGGCTCCAGAGACCATAGACACAGTCTTCTCAGCACTCTACCAAATTTTATGTGCATGAGGACATCAATATTTTTAAATGTAAGAAAAAAATTACAGACAAAGAAATGCAAAAATTAAAATAGTATATTTATTTTATTTCATTACTTTTATAGTTAACAGCTATAGATATGTGTGTTTTTATAGACTCTTCCGGAAAATAGAAAATGCATTGCAAAAAGTCTACACAGTTGCAGGGAACTGCAAACATACAAGATGGTGGCGCTTTGGTTCAGGCTACGATGAGAAAAGGATCTGGGAGGCAGTGGGTTCTGCGTTGAAGGAACTACAGTGCAGGTGCACCTCCTGATTTCCCAGTGTAAACAGCTTCTGGAGCCAAGGTCATTTCCTGGCCTTGTGTAAATAACTTACATAACCAAGGCTGTTTTGCTGGCACATGGTCACCTTTGTCTGTCCTCCTATATATACCCAGATGGCCAGGCTAAGAGGTATGTGGCTGCATGACTGCTGGAAATCAAGATATCAAATTTTCAGACCATTCTTCACCTCTTCTTTCAATTGCCCACTCCCCTACCTGAGGAATGTCTACAGACTTCTTTGTTGAGTGATAACAATCTGAGAAGATTCTTGAGGATTCCATATGTTAGCAGAAGAGTGATCATTACCTGGGGAGTCAATCCCCATCATGGTCCCAGTGATTCAGGCCTCCTGGAATCCATGTTCCGTGTTTTTCCAAAATGCCATGAGGACCCATTCATGTGACCGACAGAATATTGTGAAGGCTTCCAAGGCGTGGGTCAGAAAGGCCTTGCAGTCTCCACCTTGGTCTTCTGAATGTCTTGTCCTGGGAAAAGAAAACTTCCCTGATGCAGTGACCGTAAAGCAGCACTATGGAGAGGGTCACCCAGAGAAGATGAGGGCCTCCTGAGGGCAGCAACACCCATCTGCCTGCTATGTGAATGAGTCACCTTTGCAGCAGATTCTCAGGCCCATTAAATCACAGACAATAGCCCCAGTCAAGTTTGTGGCTACAAACCTGAGGGAGACCCACAGTCCCCCCCAGTCAAGATACTCGTGAATTCCTGACCCTCAGTTTGCTAAACACAATAATGAGGTCTGTACCCTACTCTCTGGAATCTGTATGTTACCTTACATGGCAAAAGCAACTTCACAGATATGATTAAGTATCTTAAGATAGGAACATTTTCTAGCTTATCAGGTACGCTCAAATAATTATAAGGGTCCTTGAAAGGTACATGAGGGAGGTAAAAGAGACAGAGATGTGTTAATAGACAATAGGAGCAGAGATCAGAGTGATGCAACCATGAGCTAAGGACTGTGGGGAGCCTCTAGAAGTTGGGAAAAGTGAGAAATGAATTCTCTAGAACCTCCAGAGCACCATGATCTGCCAACCCTGTGACTTTAGCCCATAACCCATTTAAAACTTCTGATCTCTAGCAACTTAAGATAACAACTTCTAAGCCAATCTATGGTAACTTGTTACAGCAACAAGAAAAATGACACACAAAAAGTATGAGATTAATAAATAAGGACAATTTTTTAAGCAGCAATACTACTGCTATGCCACTATTCACAATAACATTTTTTATTTGATAATGAAACAGGGTTTCACTATGCAGTTCAGGCTGGACTTGAGCTCACTTTGCACCTTAGGCTGGCCTCAAACTCGCAAAGATCTTCCTGCCTCAGCCTCCCAAGTGCTGGAATTACAGGCATGTGCCACCTGGCTATCACAATAACTTTTAAATAAACAGACCAAAATCTAAGAGTTAGCCTTAACTTCTTCATCAGATCTGTCCAAACACCTCTATCCACTAATTCTTCTGAATTCTTCTTCCTCACTCAAACTACTTCAGAACACCACATCAAAATTTGCTAATCTCAGGAACTAGGGATATAGTTCAGTAGTAGAGCTCTTGCCTAGCATGTGTAAGGTCATGGATTCTCCCCAGTACCAAAAAGGTAATCTAAAGTCTCCTAATCTCTAACTTCACTTCAATCTTCAAGGACAGAGAGGAAGAACTGAGTTTCAAGATCTTCCTGGGTCACACTGGGTCACATGTATCAGCCAATTCATTCTAGCTCTTTCAGAGAAATATTTATGTTTCCCAAAGCTCTACTTCCAATAATCCCCTGAACACTTCCTTCTTTAGCTCTCTCTGGAAAAAGAGACAACTGGTCCTACCACCTGCAAGACATTCATGATTTTTGGAACTCACTTTTCCATTTTAGCATTCTGCCTCTCCTGGCCATTAATACTTGGGTGTCTCCCATATATCACTGAGCCTTTTATCATTGGGCTGTTCCTCTAGTAATGATCTGTAATTTTTTTTTTAGATACTATTCTTTAATTTTATTTTTAAAACAAAAAAACCCCCCAAAACTTCAAAATGAGATAGAGTTACTCAGAGTACCAGATGTGTTTAAGTATCCAATGATATCAGTACAAACCTTTCTTTTCAATAAACAAAATGAAATTAGTAGAATAATTACCTCAGCTATCATATATATACATAAAACGTTATATATACATATATTTAACATTATATACACATATATATGACATTATATATATATATATATATATATATATATATATATATTCACACACATATAATTTCTGAGTTTCTCACACTAGGGAAAACAATAGGATGTTTACACATGCCAGTCTGTATAAATTTTTTAAATGACCTATAAATCTTTGACATCTGCTTCCTTTCTACTTACATAAAAGTCATGCTTTAACTGTTTTAATACTCTGACATCAGCAGGGTTTCTCTACTGAGGAGACTTTAGAGTGCTGCTGAGTAGTCCTGAGGGCCCATAGCTGAGAAGCTCTTGCTGTTTTTCAGCCCCATCATTTAACCCCTCCATCCTGAAGCCTATAGGTCTACTGAACTCTCTTCCAGAGAATTCAGAAAAATAAGCTCC
>PVJX010045747.1:0-12593 GCA_004027295.1 Dolichotis patagonum | reverse complement strand
TCATGTGAATTACCTGTATGTGACAATATGGACAACTATTTGGAAGAAAACAAGAGTCAATATGATAGAGAGTGAATATCTCTGATTGTCTAGTTTTGAAATTTATGTCTCTTACATTGCTTTCTTGTGATCTGCTTTGCTCTGTTTTGTTGTGTTTAATTTTACCCTTTTGATTTAATTGCATGTTCATTTGAGTGGGTAAGATGGATGACCATATTGCTGTTTTTGTCAGATCATGGAGCAGAACTGTTAATAGTCTCACTGTTTGAATGTCTACTTTACAGGTTTTAACTTTGTAATTTGAACAACTATTACCAAGAAGTCAGTATGTAATTAGTCAAGTAATAATTTCTTAGGTTTTTTTGTTGTTGTTCTTTTCCTTTTTTCCTTGGAATTCTGTATTTTTGCTACCCTTTATTCTGTTTTGTTTTGTTTTTTCTCTTTAAATAAGATCAGTAGTTGTTTAAGAGTTTGTTTAATTTCCATTTATTTGTACATTTTCCCATAACCTGTATTAATATTTCATCCTGTTGCAATCTGAATAACTTCAGTCTTCTAAATAACTTCAGTCTTTCTAAAAATTCTTTCTAAAAATTCAAATAACTTCAGTCTTTCTAAAAATTTTATGTATAAAAATTATGCATAAATTTGTCTTCTTGATGATCATCCATAAGTTCTGTCATCTTTATTCATTATTCAATTGATAATTTAATTGTTCATTGATAATTTCAAATGGACTTACTTCAAGTTCATCAATTGTTTTTATCCCCAAGTGTGTTGTTAAACCCCTCTTTTAAATTTTCACTTCAGTTACTTCATTCTTCATGATCAAGTGTTCCATTTGGATCTTTTTTTTGGATTTGATATCTCCATCAAAAATTTCACTTTGCTCATCCATTGTTCTTTTGAGCTCACTACTATTTTTGCTTATTTTGCCTTATTTCTCAGAAAGTTTCAATAGTCTATTTCATTCAAATTTTATCTTATTATTTGTTTGGATCATATTTCCCTATTTTTCATTAACTCTTTGTTTATGCATTAGAAAAACCAGCCTCCCCCCTGTCTTCATGGATTGGCCTTATATAGGGAAAAAAAAACTTCACCAAACAACTTGTCTAGAGCTTCTGGGGGCCACTCAAATCTTCTTGCTAGTTAAAATCATAATCATTTTTTAATGTGACCCTCAGACAATGCCTAGAAAATCTGGAATGTTTGATGCACAGTTCAACTCTTTTTACCCCTGGGTGAAGGTCTCAGCTCATTTTTTTCTTATCCTTGCTTTACACTGATGCTAGTTCAATAGTTGTAATCAGTGCAGACATATTAGTTCAAACAGCTTTTTAAAATGCCTTGCAAACAGCTACCTTTGTTCTCTCTAACCCTAAGCATCTCATGTTCACTCGGATTTATAAACACTTTGAGATAGATGGGATAGAAGTCAGTCCATCAGGCACAACCTGAAAAATATGAGGCACTGGATGTGTAGCCCAGCTTTCCTCATCCTTAGGGAGAAACCGAGGGCTGGGAATTTACTCTTGATCATAGTGATTCTTTGCTATGAATGGAGATTATGTAAACAGCATCTTCAATTTTCCCATAAATTCTGATGTTGCTGGTTGAAAATCTTTGTGTGTCAATGCCTCCCAATTAGTTTCTGGAGTTCTCATAAAAGGGATTGATTGCAATAATAATGCTGTTTTTATTTCTCCATGAGAGAAAGAAATTTCAGGGCTTACTATCTTACCATCACATTGACATCACATGCTATGTTATATATTTTGATATATATTTTTGGATATAGAATTTTTAAAGGAATTATCTTTTCTTTATCACTTTCGTCTTGTTTGTCCTATTATTTGACCTTCATAGTTTCTTTTGAGAATCCAGGTATCATGGGTACCGCTGTTCTCCTGTGTATTACATTTCATTTTCCTCTTCCAGCCTTAAAGATCTTCTTCTTTTTGGTTTTCATCAGTTTGACTATAGTGCACTTAGGTGTATATTATTATTAGTTAAGTTTTGAACAGCATTGCTGGTCACATGTCCCAGTGGTTGAGTACCTGCCTTGCATGTGTGGGATCCTAAGTTTAATGCTCAAATGCAAAAGGAAAATATTATAATATTCTATATTCTAAAATTTGTATAAAAGAAATTTTATAAATGTTTCCATTTAAAATGAAATAATGTGTACTGTTTATCAGTATTTAACATAAGGTTGAGATTTTTCCCCTTGGATTAATCATGCCTTCTCTAACATATACAGTTTCTGTTTCTTTAAAATGGATAATGAATTTAATTATGACACTACAGTGCAATTTGCTGATAATCTTTCTAGGGTTTTACTATTCTTCCGATTATTCCACAGATGTCTTCTCCATATCTAATTTAACACTGACTTGCATTTATAAAGCATTTTTGAAGTATAATTTAACTTTTGTACAAAAACAACTCACCTTTTCCCCTAAAGTTTTGTTTAATTGGTTTAATCAGCATTTTAATTAAATCTGAAAATTCTGATAACAATTAATATTTGAATAAACATATCTGTGCATAAATTGAACTTTATACTCGATATGCACAAAATGTAACTGTGGAAATATACAGTGGACATAGTAGAGCCCAATGTATGATTCCTAAACACTTAACACACTGTGACTATTCCACAGGATGAAGGATTTGGCTAATTTCAAGTAATTTAAATGGAAATCATTTAAAAGATCCTATTTTGCTTTGGTATCTTTGCAAGAGCAGAAGGATGCATGATTAAAACAGAGTTACAACAAATAGATTTGAAAAACCCTAAAGTGTATTTTCAACCAGCTGTTGTAACCTGATAAATTACCCTGTTACATTGTAAACATATTTACACCTGCTAAGCCATATGGATAACTTAAGTCAAAATATTGGAATGATTCAGTCCCACTGATTAGATTAAGAAGGTTTTTGACTGAAATGGAAGACAGGGGAGAAAATTCCATGAATAACTGTGGGGTTACTGGAAAGGAAAAAAGAGAAAGTGAACTGTGTCATGTGGAGCTCTGTGAGTTTGAGGAAATACCTCTGAGACTAACACAGATGGTGGAGATGGAGTGGGAGAGGAATTATATAGGTGAGGATTCAGATCTCCTGCACCTGCTAAACCAGATCAACTATGATTTTATCTATCTGTCTTTTGGGCTGCTAAAACTCATTTCAAAAAAGAATTATCAGTTTAAAAAGTTTAAAAACCTGATGTAGAAGAGTAGAAATGGAAGAAGGAGCCTACTAATTCACAAGTATAGCCATCACTAAAGGAAAGGAAAGGAAAGGAAAGGAAAGGAAAGGAAAGGGAGGGGCAAACAGTCGTGCTCAAAAGACTATCATGGACTGTGATTACAAGACAGCCAATAAGAAAATTAAGTATGAATCCGTGGCCCAGGATACTAAAAAGGAAGATAGCTCTAGAAAGATGGAAATCTCTCAAAAGTAAAACTCACCATTCCTGAGTGATTCCACTAAGCAAGTTAAAGCAGAAATATAAAAAATGTGGCTGTGTTTAACAAATGGTGTTGAAAAAACTGGCTGTTTCCATGCAAAAGGATGAATCTGGACCTTTAATTTGTACCACATACACGGTTTTAACTTAAAAAGGAACCAAAGACTTAAATGAAAGACCTAAAAATAAAGTCTCAGAAGAAAACATAAGGCAAACTTCATGACATTGGATTTGACAATGACTTGGTGGTTGTAGCATTAAAAGCCCAAGCAATAAGAATAGAAATAGATAAGCTGTACTGTATCACACTTAAAGCCTGTGCATCAAAGAACACAATTGACAGAGTGAAAAAGCAACTTATGGAATAGGAGAAAATATTTGTGAATCATATCTGGTAAGGGATTAATAGTAAGAATATATATTTTATAAAACAATACAGGTTGACAATACTAACAAAAATAATCTTAATAAAAATAATAATCTAAATAAAAATGGGCAAAAGACTTAAATAGACTCTTGTCTAAAGATATACAAATGTCCAATATGAAAATGTGCTCAATATTATCAGTCATTATGGAAAGGCAAATCAAAAGCATGAGATATTATCTCACACACATTAGTGTACCTGCTATACAATCAGAAAAATATAAAAGAATGGCAGAAAATTATACTTGCTTATGAGGAGGTGGAGAAAGTATAACCCTTATTTGGTGTTGATGAGACTCTAAAATGGTATGCTATGGAAAATAGTATGAGAATTTCTTACAGTTAATAATAGAAATTTCATATATGCAGTATTATTACTTCTGGGTATATATCTAAAAGAATTAAAAACAAGAACATGAACATATATGTATATGCTTATGTTCATAGTAATATTATTGACAATAGAATAAGGATGGAAAAATATTTTAAAAACAAAAGTTGATATATACATACAATGTAATAACATTAGACCTTTACAAGGAAGGAAATTACCACCCATGCTACAACTGGAATGAACCTTGAGGACATTATATTAAATGAAATAAGTCAGTCACAAACCGAAATACTGCATGGTTCTGTTTGTATAAGATATCTAGAGTAGTCAAACTCTAGTGCATAAAATGTTAAATGGTATTTGCCAGGTAATAGAGGGGTGGAGACATGGAAAATTTTTGTTGCTTAGTGGATCTAGAGTTCCATTTTGCCAAATAAAAAACTTCTGAATGTCTTTTTTACAACTATATGAATATACTTTGCTATACAAGATGATTAAGATGATAAGTTTTATTGTATAAATTATACCACAGTTAAAAATTTCAAAAAAAACCCCATCTAATATGACCATAAAACAAACTTCCTGATTACCTGTATTATAAGAAAACCCTATGTAAAAGATGAAATTACCTAACCGGGTATGGCAAACGTTAGTGAAGAGCTTAGGAAGTACTGTGAGTAGATTAAAGTAGATTGAGTTGAAAGTGTCAAAAGAAGATAGAGAATGACTGAAGTCCTTCTCTTAAGGATGTAATGAGAAAGTGTAACGTGGTCTTAGTTTCTAGGGCAAATGGCCTATGGTAATAAGTGGTCTTAAAAGGGAACTGTACTTAGTTTCTATTTCATTCTTTTCCTTTGTCTCAAGAGAAATGCCTGTCACAGATTCAACAACAATTGGTAGTGGGATCCTTATTTCAAGTAGATGGGAGGAAAACCACTCATATAGGTTGTGACTGCTGTCTGTTTTGCTGCATGTATTTTTGGCCAGCCACAAACATGACTCCACTGCCGCTGGTAAATAGCATGGTAACAAGATTAAACGGCATTATCCCTACAACCAAGTCTGGTCCCATTGGCTGGTAATTCTTTGCTCTAAATTTACATAGCTGACACTGTTGCTTAAATTGCTTGTGCTTACACTGAGACTTAATGGTTTAAAGCAGAGCTTTGAGTCAGAAAGACACAGGTCTCAGTCCTAGTTGCACTACTGACTACTTACATGAATCTAGACAGTTTGTAAAAGAACCCAAGCCTCAGTTTCCTGATGTGTCAACATATTTCTTATATTCCAAGATTTTTGTGAAACTTAACCAGAATGTTTTAAAACCACTAAGACAGTGTCTGACTCATGGTAGGAATTCAGTAAGCATAGACCTTTTTTGACAGAAATATCTGTGGATAGTTGGTCTTGAAGGTAAGGTATTGTTTTCACACAGATACTGTTTGTTTTAGTTGCCGACCAATGTGTAATGGGAAATTATGTCTCTTGAGTCCTAGCCTGGATATCCAAAGCTTAAAACTTGCCTCAGAAGCATTTTTTGGATCATTCATTTTATTGTCACCTAAAGTCATAAGTATGCCAGTTTAGTTAAACTACAGAACAAAAATTTCCAAATGCACAAAATTTTCTTGTGGAAATATACTTTTGAAGTCTTAATTTAAATATTATTGATGACCCTCTTCATAGTGATTTCTGTCTACATTCTTTGGCACACCAGGGGGCTGGCTAACTGTGAACTGCCCAGATGGTCTCTACTTTAAGAAAATGTAACAAAAGAAAAAGTCTGAACTTATAAAACAATCACTGTACTTTGCTTCAGGGGTTTTTGTGTGGGAGGTTGAGGAAAGATTTAACCTTATCTTGTGGAGTTTTATAAAACTTTATACATTCTTACTTCCTCCTTTCCCAGTTTACTTTCTCTTTACATATTCAGGCACTAAAGCATAAGGTGCCTCAGAATGAGGCATAAAGAAGTAAAAAGTTTTAAAACTCACAAGTGATTCTGTAACCTGCCTAATATATTTACTCTAGTAAAATTTTAGTTTACAGAATAACTTGCCATTGACACCATTTGGAACGTATTTATTTTGACTGTATTCATTGGGAAGAAGCAGCTAAATTTACAGTGACTTAAATCATACTTCAGAAACATATTTATTGCTGAATGTAAGAAGGGTATTGAAGTATGATTGTCACCCCAAGCCCTCCAAAGCATTCTCTCTTTCAATCAGTATTCCTTACTTCTGTTATAGAAGAGTTAGGCCCTAAAGAATAAGGAAGTCACAAAGGAGATTCTAGGAAAAGTCTATGGGTGCAAATAGTGGGTCTCCATGAAGCATACAAGGACCAGAGGATTTTGTTAAGCTGGCACCTCGTCATCAAGTCTGTTGTGAAAAAAAAAAGCACCAAGATGTGGGTGGTGCTCTCACTGCAGAAAGAAGGAAGGGAAGGGAGTGAATGAAAGGATAAAGGTCTATTTTTAAGCATTTGGTGAAAGAGAGACACTATTTGGCCCCTAAATCAAACAGCACTAACACTGCCTTTGTTTTTTAAAAAGTAGCCCAGTTATTAGCTTGCTTGAATCTTGTTAGATGCTCTCTAGAAAATGACATTTTGAGCTTTGTCTTTGTTAATTTTTACTCATCGCTGAGACAAAATACCTGATGCCCAAATTTGGGAAGGGAAACATTTATTTCTTACAGTTTTTGGAGGTTTCAGTCCATACTCAGTTGGCTCCAAGGCAGGGTAGCATGGCGGGGCCGCAGTTCATGGCGGCTCCAAACATCAAGGTGGAAATTGGCAAGAGAGACAGACACGCCTTCTTCCTGCCATTACATCACATTCTGGTTCCACCCCGAGGGCAGTGTAGTACTCACATCCCCCAAGTGCTGGACAATGAACCAATCACAAATGCATAATGCAAAGGCTTGAGGCTTGGGGGCCACTGACATAATCCATGACAAGCTTTAATCAACGTGCATTAGAGCTCAACACATATCCAACTGAATGTAACAAGATAACAAAAAAGGAGTTCATTCTTCTGCACTGTTGGTGGGAGTGTAGACTGGTGCAACCACTGTTGAGGTCAGTCTGGAGATTCCTCAAAAAGCTGGGTATGGAAGTCCCATTTGACCCAGCTATTCCGCTTCTAGGCATATTGCCAGAGATCTGAGAACATCATACCACAGTGATATATGTGCACCCATGTTTATAGCAGCATAATTTGTAATAGCCAGATCTTGGAAACAACCTAAGTGCCCATCAACTGAGGAATGGATAAAAAAGTTGTATTTCTATATAATGGAGTACTACTCAGCTATAAAGAATGATCACATTGAGGTATTTATAAATAAATGGATATGACTTTAGACCATACTCATAAGCAAAATAAACCAAACTCACATGTGTAAATACTGTATAGTCTCCCTAGTATGAGAGTTGGTAAGAGTATATAAGATTTTATGGTAATCATGAGTCCCCATCTCATAGCTTTGAAGCCTTTCAATGTTTTCATTCATCAGTTGAAATGGTTTTATTCTGTTTTGTTTGACTTTATTATACATAATGCTGTGAACAGCTGTTTTGAAGAGAACAAAACATTATGACAGCTCTTGCTGATTTAATACTGTCCTTCTTAGAAGTTCTACCAAGCTTCTATTCTTCTATTTCCATTGGTTCTATCTATCACATTGTGTCTTATTGGGATTTAAATATGTGTGAAAGTATAAACAAAATTTTTATTGAAAATGGGATATTATACTACCCATTGATCATTCTCTATTATTCGGTTCAGAATGCCCTGTAATGCTTTCACTGTTTGAATGGTTTTATACTTTTTTGTTATGTTTGATATTATTGTATTTGAAACTATGCTCAACTATAGCAGAGAAAGAAATATTGTGATAGCTATTGTTAATGTCCGGTTGTCTTAATGTCAAGTATTGTGTTGCCTATGTTGTCCAGTTTTGATCTGCTCTGTAGTGACCTCTTTTGTCTTATTCTCTTTAAAATAAAATGGAAAAAAAGGAGTTCATTTCCAAATAATGATATTGAAATAATTTGACATTACTGCATAGAAAATTAATGTAAACCTACATTTCATGCAATATATAACACAATCAATAACACAAAAGTTAAAGTGTCAAATATTTTAAAAATATAATTTCAAGATAAACATCCTTCGGGCTGCCCAAAAATGTTTATCTTGAAATTATAGAAGGAAAGAGACCCTGGCGCATCAGGACCTGCACCGTGTGGATGACTCAGGGTGTCAGGAGAACAAGGAGCTCCAACCCTCTCTGGGGGCGGCTGAGAGTGTGGCAGACTTTCGGCGGCCTGAAGGAGAGAGACCCTGGTGCATCGGAACCTGCACCATATGGTTTGCTTGGGGTGCTGGGAGAACAAGGAACTCTTCCCGTCTCTGGGGGGCAACTTTAATCTTGCCTGCATGTGGGCTGAGAATCAGACATCTCACGTCATCCAGTCCCCCATCCTGTGTCCCCCCTCCCCGTCCCCCCTGCCTAGCAAGTGGGAGCCAGTGAACTGCACATCTTGTGAAAAGATTGGCTATTTTATTTAGTATGAGCTCTCCATATGCAAACATAAGGACAACCATTTGGAAGAAAACGACAGACATTATGACAGATAGTTAAGATCTCTGGTTGTCTTGCTTTGAAATTCATGCTTTATTATGTCCCATTTTGTTCTGTTTTGTTGTGTTTAATTTTACTTCCTTTTAAAATAAAATTTTAAAAAAATGTGAAAAAAAAGATAAACATCCAAGAGAAAATAGAGGGAGATAATGTTTGATGAAAAGAGAAAAAAATAAACTATAAAGAAAAACATAAATGATGTGATCATCCAAAAAACAAAAATGTGAAAAAATCAGAATCAAAGTGACAAAATAGAAAATTACATTGCATGTGTATTTTTGAGAGATGCATTTCTGAAATACATTAAGAATATTTATAAGTTTACATAAAGTTCCCTGTGGGTAGTGGTCAAAGAGAGTGATGAATGATTGCATAACATGAGAAACCATTAGTATGTTAACAATAGAAACTGTGTGCATTCTGGCCGACAATCAGTGAAGTGCAAATTAAAGCAATGATGCCATGTCACTCTGCATCACTAAAATTAATTACAACAAAGGAACATTATTAAAGCAGCGATGGGACCGTAAGGAAAATTGAAACATTTATATACTACTAATGGCATTATAAATGATCTCAGTCAATTTGATGAAAAATCTGGCAGTTTTTAACAAGAACTAACAATAAAAAGTTATATCTTTTTCCTAAAAAATGTCATTTTTTTAATAATTTTATTTAAAGAGAAAAAAACAAAACAAAAAAGAATAAAAGGTAGCAAAAATACAGTATTCCAAGAAAAAAAGGAAAAGAACAACAAAAAAACCTAAGAAATTATTACTTGACAAATTACATACTGACTTCTTGGGAATAGTTGTTCAATTTACAAAGTTAAAACATGTAAAGTAGACATTCAAACAGTGAGACTGTTAACAGTTCTGCTCCACAATCTGACAAAAATAGCAATATGGTCATCCATCTTGCCCACTCAAATATACATGCAATTATATCAAAAGGGTAAAATTAAAAAACAACAAAACAGAGCAAAGCGGATAACAAGAAAGCAATGTAAGAGCCAAAAATTACAAAACTAGACAGTCAGAGGTATTCACTCTCTATCATATTGACTCTTGTTTTCTTCCAAATAGTTGTCCATATTATCACATACAGGGAATTCACATGAAACAACCTAGTATGGAATTGATCTGAGCAGGATGAGGAGGGCATTTCAGGTCTTCAAGACCAGACATTAGGGAAGCCAAGAATGGATGTCATAGTGTCTCTCATTCTCCTCAAGACAGCTGTCCATACCTTAATGTGTGTTGAACTTAAACAAGGCAAAGCAAGCTAAGATCACTTTGAACAAAGAGTGATAGTTTTGCTGGACTTCACATCATGACATTATGGAATCAGCACTGGGTATTGTAGTGTCTCTTTTTCTTCAAAGTAGTTGTTCATTTCAACATGTGTCATATAGTTGGTTCTTGTAAACTGTTTATAAGCGCTACACATGCATGTGTCTCTACATGTATATCTATCATTTCTGTATTAGCAGGAAAAACAAAACAAAGCAAGATAAAACAATTCCTAGAAAAGCATGAGGCAGAAAAGTCACATAAAACCACAATACAAGGTAATCTACAATGGTTACCATGATGTCTCAGCAGTGTATAAAAACATTAATAAAAATGAAGCATTGGAGACATTATAAGACAACCAAAGCAAGTAATAATCAAACCAGAGTGGGTATATTAGTGAATCTTGTCATCTCCAGTGTAGTTGCCTATACTCTTAGACTTGATGCTATCCATCACAACAGATTTAAATAAAATCAGTCAATACAAAGTAGCAATCTAACAAACCAGATTCAATAAGATCTGTCATAATAGATAGTATAAGTTATAAAGGGCTTCAAATTAAGTTAATAGGAAAATTAGGGATGATTACCATAACATATCCTCTTATTTTTGGGATAGATGACCATGTCCTCAAGTCTAGTGTAAGTAAACAAACTAGAACAGCACGTAATCCATCCAAGGAGAGTGGTGAGAATAATGTAAATTTTAAATCTTGTTACCCAATTAACAATATCCTCTGCCTCCGTTTTTTAGACAATTTCTCCCGTTTCACTCCCATGGGGTGCACTGCTTGTTTTGGGTCCCACTGCCTCCCTAGAGCAGCTCAATGGACCCTATCTCCTGATCTATTCTGAATGTGTTTCTCTCTGTTAGTATTTTGAGGCCCTCTATACTAGAGATTATAGCCATTCTTCTCTGCCTCATTTCTGCTATTTTATTTTTCTGCCATTTATAGTCTATTTTTCTCTTCCACTCCACTTTCTGCCTCGTTCACTGAGGCCTCTCTGCCACTGTTCCTGAAATGCTCGTATTCTTGTTCTCTCTCCCTAGAATGTCCTTCAGTATTTTTTGTAGGGTTGGACTGGTGGTCACAAATTCTCTAGCTCTTCTTTGTCATGGAAGCATCTTTTTTCTCCATTAATTTCTAGAGAAAGTTTTGCAGGATACATCAATCTGGGCTGGAGATTGTTCTCCTTCAGCGCTTGAATTACTTCACTCCAAGCTCTTCTTGACCTGATGGTCTGTGTCAAGAAATCTGCCGTGATTTTGATGGGTTTTCCTTTATAGGTAATATGTTTCTATTCTCTGATGGCTTTTAATATTCTGTTCTTATATTGAATTTCTGGGATCTTGATTATTATGTGTCTGGGTGTAGCTCTGTTTGGGTTGTAGGTGGCTGGACTGTATGCTTCATACCTCTGCATATCATTTCTTTTTTCTATGCTTGGGAAATTTTCCTTAATAATTTCTGTGGATAGTCTTTGTAATTCCTCTGGTTTGATTCCTGCTTCTTCATTCACATACTTTATTCTTAAGCTATAGATCCTCTTGTCATCTTCCAGTCTTTGTATCTTTACTGACTGCTCCCTTGTTATTTTTAAGGGATCTTCCCTTTCATGACCCCACATTGCAAGCCTGTGTTCAATTTTTGATAGTCTATCTTTGGTTTCTTTCAAGCAGTTTTGCCAGCTTTCTATGGAGTCATTAGTTTCTTGATAATCTCTTTGAATCTGTTTCATGAATTCTAGGTTTTTCTGAATTCTTCATTAAATTTTTCTCTCCATTTGTGTTCCTCCATTCTTCTGTCTGTGTCTTCTTGAGAGGTGCCCAGCCCTTCTTTTATTAATCTACTTATCTCTTGTTTAATTTGAATTAATATTTCAGATTTGGTCCTGCTTACGAGGTCCTGAAGATATCTCTTTATGTCCGCTAACGCTGTGTTTGATATTGCATTATTGCTGCCCTCAATCTCTTTTGTATTTACCTCTCCTGGATTGATGTTCTCAGGGTTGGGGGCTGGGAGTCTTTTTTTATTTCTCCCTTTCATCATGTTTTTGGTTCCTTCCATACAAGTGTACAGTGTAATTCCCAGAGCCTTTTCTTGTTGGTTAAGGCTTCTCTAGAGGGCGCAGGCTAGGAGCTTTAGCCCTCTTCAATAGGTTATCAGAGATTAAGTTCACCCTCGGAACATGTGCACTAGCTCCTCCCCTCCGGGCCAACCGTGGCAGGCCTTCTCTGTGTCAGCATGCACTGATCTCAGGAAAGTAATTTGTAGCAACTCACTGGTTCCCTGCCAGGGGCGCGGCCTAGTCCAAGCAGATTCCACCAATCTGTTCGGGGAGGGGAGCAACCAGCTGAAGCTACTTCCTTATGGAATTAAGGCTGTCCTGCCCAAATCCATCATGTCATTC
>PVJX010045746.1:0-12589 GCA_004027295.1 Dolichotis patagonum | reverse complement strand
GGTGCAGGCTAGGAGCTTTAGCCCTCTTCAGTAGGTTATCAGAGATTAGAGTTCACCCAAGGGCAGTGTGCACTAGCTCCTTCTTTCCGGGCCAGTCAACCTTTGCAGGCCTTCACTGCATCAGTGTGCACTGATCTTAGGGAAGTAACTGGGTCCCCCGCCAGGGGCACGGCCTAGTCCAAGCAGATTCCACCAATCTGCTCAGCAAGGGGAGCAACCAGCTGAAGCCTCTTCCTTATGGAGTTAGGGCTGTCCTGCCCAAATCCAACATGTCATCCAGTGGGTTTCCCCTTTCCCGTGGGAGGGTCTTATTCCCATCACTCACCACATCCCTGAGAACTGCTGGGCTCCCCGACCTCCGACTTCAGTGCGTCTGCGGTGGGAATTCACGGTGCCTCTGGGTGGGTTGTGTGCAGATCCGGTCCTGGCGAGCTGCACGCAGGGCTGTTCAGCTCCGCGCTCCAGCGGCTCAAGCCAGTCGCTTCGGCGGGGATCTCTTGTTCAGGTCGGGCAGGAATTCAGGCGGCTCGAGGAGGGTGCCGTGCTCACTGATCTTATCTTCACTAATAGTAGCCCCAGGACCTCATATTCAAGCGGGTTTTTGCACTTTAGTTTCTTCGTGGGTTGTGAGAGTCTATCTCTCTCTGTTTGGGTCTCTCCAGGGTGTTTTATTCTGGCATTTGAGCTGTCTCTCTCAGAGAGAGTCTCTTTCCTGTTACCTACCAGTCCGCCATCTTGTCTCACTTGCTTTTGAAGTCTTATAATGTCTCTAATGCTTCGTTTTTATTAATGTTGTTATATACTGCTGAGACATCAGGGTAACCATTGTAGATCACCTAGTATTGCGGTTTTATGTGACTTTTTTGCCTCATGCTTTTCTAGGAATTGTTTTATCTTGCTTTGCTTTGTTTTTATCTCTAATACAGAAAGGATAGATATACATGTAGAGCCTCATACATGTGTAGAGCTTATAAACAGTTTACAAGAACCAGCTATATAACACATGTTGAAATGAACAACTATTTTGAAGAAAAAAGACACTATTGTACCCAGTGCTGATTCCATATGTCATGATGTGAAATCCAGCAAAACTATCACTTTGGGCTGGGGATTTAGCTCAGTGGCTTACGCGCCTGCCTGGCAAGCGCGAGGTCACGAGTTTGATCCCCGGTACCAAAAAAAAAAACCAAAAAAACCCTATCACTTTTTGTTCAAAGTGATTTTAGCTTGCTTTGTCTTGTTTAAGTTCAACACATATGAAAGTATGGACAGCTGTTTTGAGGAGAATGAGAGATACTATGACAGCCATTCTTGGCTTCCCTAATGTCTGGTCTTGAAGACCTGAAATGCTCTCCTCGTCCTGCTCAGATCAATTCCATACTATGCTGTTTCATGTGAATTCCCTGTATGTGACAATATGGACAACTATTTGGAAGAAAGTAAGAGTCAATATGATAGAGAGTGAGTATCTCCGATTGTCTAGTTTTGAAATTTATGTCCCTTACATTGCTTTCTTGTGATCCACTTTGCTCTGTTTTGTTGTGTTTAATTTTACCCTTTTGATATAATTGCATGTATATTTGAGTGGGTAAGATGGATGACCATATTGCTGCTTTTGTCAGATCGTGGAGCAGAACTGTTAACAGTCTCATTGTTTGAATGTCTACTTTACATGTTTTAACTTTGTAATTGAACAACTATTTCCAAGAAGTCAGTATGTAATTTGTCAAGTAATAATTTCTTAGGATTTTTTGTAGTTGTTCTTTTCCTTTTTTCCTTGGAATTCTGTATTGTTGCTACCCATTATTCTGTTTTGTTTTGTTTTTTCTCTTTAAATAAAATTTAAAAAAAAATAAAAAAAGAAAGTGCTTTTGTCCTACAAATGCCCTGTTGAACATCAGTGAGTTGGAATTAATCATGCAAGAAAAAACACTTGAGGTACCAGTGAGTGCACAGGTCCGGGAAAGGCAGAAGAGAGCCATGGTGTCAGGGACACAGGCCGTTGTGTGTCATCTGAGGGGCACAAACTCAGGTCTGGAGAGGTCATATGAGGGATGGGCAGGAAAGAAGGTGGCCAGACAAGAAAGTTGCAGGAGGGGACGGTTAGCTAGTCTCTGGAGGACAAATCATTTCATCCCCTCTGAGATTGAGTTTGTCCTTTCTAAAATGATCCAGTTGAAGTGAGGTAGCTCTACAATTACTAGACAATGGCTAATAAGTAGAAAGCTAATAAATAATAATTGAGTTTAAAAATGAGAATGATAAGTTAGTGATTTACAAAACAGTTTTGTAAACAATTAGAACATCTTTTAAGATAACACATACCTTTTAAAATTTAATAATGTTTTATGTTGTTGCAAAAATACTGTTATATAAACATAGAGCTCCTTTCCTTCTGGAAACAACTGCCTATTACTCTTCTCTTCAATCCCTCTCCTACTAAGCACATGCACACACTCACACAGACTCACACTCACTCCCTCTCACACACGGTTACCATGGAAGCCACCGCATTAGCGCACCATGAGTCTGCCCATCTGCAGACTCATGGTGGGTCAGGCTGAGCTCTTCATAGTCCTTAACCTGGAGATTTGCATCCGCTAACAGAGAAAGGAGACATGTTCTCAGAGTCCGAAGCTGCAAACTGTGAGGTTACTGAATGTCAAATGTCACCTGCTCCAGAAAAAAAATGAAGAAATGAAGCAGGAAAACAGAAAGAAGCCAGTGAGATGGAGACAGAGTATAGATAGTGTCCGGTTCCAGTCATTGCTGAGGCCCTGCTGTTTTCTCATCTCTGAATTTCTGAAAACAGAAACTTTCCCGTTTGGTTTGATTTGGGTCTCTGTCTCTTGTGACCACGAGTGGCGTGGGGAGAGATGGAGGATGCAGAATGAGGACATAATTCATAAGTCACTGAAGAAAAAAATGTCCAATTTTAAAAATATACAAAGAAGAAAGCACAAGGCCCTGAGTTCGACTACCAGTACCAAAAAAGAAGAAAACAAATATATACAAAGAAGAAAACAAAAAGGATCAATGATTCAATAACTTTCAGATAACTTCTCAAAGTTTTGAGATTTTTTTCTGCTACTTTTCTATGAAGTTATATAAATCAATTAAAATTTGGACAAGATTTTAAAAATTCCTGACTTTGCTTTGTTTGTTTGAGATAGGGTCTCACTATGTAGTGCAGGTTGGCCGTGAACTCGCAGTGATCCTCCTGGTACCTCTCAAGTGCTGGGATTGCAGGCAGGAGCTGCTACTCCTGGTAACTTTTTCATTTAAAGATTATGTCATGAAAATTTTCTGAGTCAGTTAAAACTCTTCAGAAACATAATTCTTGTTGTGCTATAACAATTCATGTTCATAGGGCTTTGACAGATCAACAAGGTGTGCTTGAAAAATATAGTGAATATACACCAGGCTTGGTGGCACACTCCTGTAATTCCAGCACTTGGGAAGCTGAGGCAGGATGATCACTATGAGTTTGAGGCCAGCCTGGGCTACATAGTGATTTCAAGGGTGGTCTGAACTACATGGAGAGACTCTATCTCAAAAAAAAAAAATTATATATATATATATATATATATATATATATAATGTTTAAATGTTAAAAATTCATTACAGTGAAATATGCATTGTCATGAATCTCCTTCAAAATACTCTCCCTCACTTCAAACACATTTATCTCATTGTTCTTGCTACTTTCTGAAGCAATTCTGGAAGCTTTTTTTCATGAGTGGCTACTTGAAGTGGCTGCTTCAGTGTCCTAAATTGATGCAAAATGTTTATCTTGTGTGGTAATTTTGCCTTTGGGGAAGAGCCAGTAGTCACGTGGTGTCAGACATGGTGAATTGGACAGATAAGGACAGAGCATCATAGTTTTATGAACCTGTCTTTCTATTGGATGGCATTCAGCCTCAGCAGCAGCATTCACTGGAGGTTTTTAAATGACATCTCAAGAAAGCATTCATGAACGAGAACTGCTTCAGAAAGTGGCAAGAATGATACATGTTTTTGAAACAAGGGAGAGTATTTTGAAGAGGACTAATGGCAATATATCTTTTACTGTAATAAAATTTTAAAATTTAAGCCATTCACCATACAGTTCAATCACACCTCATATCCAAGTATTAGTGTAAAGAATAATTCAGTTTGATTTGATCTATTTCTTGTTTGTTTTTTGAGACAGGGTCATGCAATGTAATTCAGGCTGACCTTGAACTCGCTAGGACCCCAGCAATCCTCTTGCCTCAGCTTCCCAAGTGCTAGGATTATATGCATGTACCACCACACCTGGCTTGATCTAGTTCTGTGAAGATCTGTGATGCAATTAACAGGAAAGAGAGAAAATGACATAGAGAAGTAACATTGATCCCTATGAAGTAGAGAAAGAATAAAGTCTTTAGAAAACTGATCATTGGTGTTGTAGTCAGGGGTTGCAAGGAGAACAATTACATACGAGACACAGAATTTACAGTATTATTTTATGATGGTCACTCAGAGTTAAATACAAGAAAGTGCAGGAAATCTGTTCACAACACTAAATACCCAGAAAATCCAGCCAAGACTTAGATCCCACAGTAATGTCCTGCATGAGTCCAGCTGAAGACCTAGAGCCCATGACAATGCTTCCCATGAGTCCAACTGGAGGCCTAGAGCCCACGACAATGAGTCATGCAAGTCTGTTTTACAGATCTGCACTGGGAAGGCCCAAAGGTCAGAGGTGGTAGCTAGAAAGTCTATGCCAGCGGGGTGGAGGATCTGTGCCAGCAGGCTGAGGTTTCTGCAGTAGAGCCAAGAAGCAACACTCAAAATAAGGACCAGGGCTGCCCTGAGAGTACCACAGCCATCAGCGACAATGAGGTCCTGAGCTCTCTGATGATGAGAAAAATCAAGTACATATCAGGAAGCCAGCATGACAAGCTACTCTTGGATATTAAACAGCATACATCTTACCTTCCGGAACCAGGAAGTGATGTTCAAAGTAAGGACCATCACTCCCCCAAAGTGAACCACTCTCAGTGACAAGGTCCCAAACTCCTCCAATGAGAAAAGCCAAATTCATATCGGGGAAGCTAGTCATGACAGTCTCCTCCAGCAGAACAAACGGCTACAGACAACAACATTTAGGAGAACCCACAATGCCATGCTCTTCCTCTCTATGGTTCCTTTTATGCTAGCAACTTTCCTCAGGTGGGCCATCTACACTCAGCACAGTGCTGATTTAGTACAGCTGGTGTTACGTTGGCCACCAGTTTTTAATCCATAACAATTGGTAAGAATCACTATTTCTTTGTCCTTTGCCCTAGCTTCTATCCTAGGGATCCATCCTGAAGCCCCTTCCAGGCATAGCTTTTATCATGTCGAGGAGGCAGGGGCTAGCTGGTGAAGGGTCCTGGGAAGGGGGCAAGGACTCAGGTCTTCATCCTAAGGGCAACCAGGGGGCCTGAAAACATTTCATGTGGGACAACGGATTGTAGAAAGATTCTGGCTGTAGAGTGGAGGTCAGATGGAAGAGAAATGGTGAAGGACGAGGTCAGGAAGTTGATGGAGGGGCCAGGTGATGGCCAGTGCCAGCTGGCACCAGGGTGGTGACAGTGACAGAGAGAAGGCAAAGTATTCAGAAGACAAGCAGTGAGCAGACTTTGTGGGGCTTGGGGATAAGTTCCGGTTAGGGAGTGAGGGGAACAAGCCATCTAGAACTCTCAGGTTTCTAATTTGGACAATAGAGTGGCGGTACAGACATTTTATTAAGATCGTTCTACAGAAGAAGCCAATTTGGGGAAAATAAAATGAGTTTAATGTTGGACTCACAGTTGAGTTTATGGTGCCCTGTAGACATTCAAGTCTTGGTACATGAGTCAAGGCAGGAGATAAAGATTTGCATGTCAGGGCTGGGGGTGTAGATCAGTAGCAGAATGCATGCTTAGCATGCACAGTACCCTAGGTTCAGTCCCTAGCACTTCCTTCCTACCAAAATGGAGATTGCATGTGTACGGGCAGGAGATAAAGACTGCACACAGGTGATGAAAGGCACAGAAACTAACATCACTTAGGAGGAGGCACAGGGGATGTGACTTAGTGTCAGAGCACTCACATAGCAAGTTAGAGGCCCTGGTTCAGTTCCATCCTTGGGCTGGAAACAAACAAGATTAAGAAGGGTAAAGGAAAGAACATCACCCAGAGACTTGTGGGGTTAGTAGAGGATAAGAAATCAACCAGGAAATCAAATCTCGTGGAGAACAAGAGAAGAAAATGGCCTACAGAGCTGACCACCGAGGGACTGGCATGGACAGAAGCCTTGCCCTTGTCTGTCTTCCCCTTGGTGTGGCACACCAGTTTTGTGGATTGGGTTGAGTTGGGTTGGGTTGGGTTGAATTTGGGTTTTGGTTTGTTTTTGTCAGCCCACAGGTGGGGGGGGGCAAAGGAGATTTTCACAGGTGAGGTCTCAAGGTTAAAGAACACATGTGTGAGGCATGGAGCAGAGCAGAGCAGAGAGCCAGAGCAAGTGCCACCTGTGTCTTTATTGTGTAATTCTTATACACGTTGTTATCTCATGTTTACATTCTTACATAGTGCCATAACCAGCACACACATTTATCTGTGCTAAGTCACAGTTACATGACTGTGTCCCACTGTGTGCCTGTGCTAGACAAGCAGGGTCACATCCTCAGGTGTCCTTAGATGCTCCTAAACTTTGAAGCAGTCTCAGAGGTTCCCTGCAATTTTGTTTTGGTTTGTTTTCTGCGATGGGGAGTCTCACGCTGTAGTCCAAGATGGTGCTTGCTAGGTAGGCCAGGTTGGCCTCAAACAAAGACCCACCTGTGCTGCAGCCTGTGAAGAGCTGGTATTACAGGAGGAGCACATCACTGTGTCTGGTTGGCATTCCCAGTTTTAATTGATGGACAAGCTGAGAGCTGAAAAGCTTCCTTTGGCGGGGGCATGGAGGGGACTGAGAGGTAAGTGTAAGATGGGACATAGCTTTAGGAGGCAGAGAGAACCCAGCCATCCATTGTGTGTTGTAAGGTAGACTAGACTAGGGTGCACTGCAATGTCATGGGCAGGGACCAGAGAGGTAAAAGGGCAGAAAGACAGAAGATAACAGAGATCATAAGTTTCCTAAGCAGAAAATGTGTGATAGCAGCTAGGTCTCATGTGCCTCTATTGGAATGGGAGAGACAGGAGGAAAATTGGTGCGGTAAAGGCAATGGAGCGAGGTTCACACCTATTATCCCAGCACTCTGGGAAGCTGAGACAGGAGGATTGCAAATTTGAGCTCACTTTGGACAATTTAGCTGTTTAGGGAGGCCCTGTCTCAAAAATGAAAAATAAAGAGCTAGGGGTAAGCTCCCTGTAAAGGCCTGCATTCAAATAAATAAATAAATAAATAGTACCAAATAAATAAATACACAAATAAATAAAGTCAGGGTGGTGCAGAAAGAGCCCTAGGAGCCACAGCCTCCTGGAATGATTGATAGAGTGTCAGATCCATGGAGCTAGAGAGGATTTTCCTGCTGCATCCAGCACAGCTCTTGAAATTCTGGAGGGGGACGGTGGAGGATGAAGAGTCAGAAAGCTGGGTTCAGGGGGAGCCCCGCTCCTGATGGGAGAAAGGACTGCCCAACAACCGTGGGCAAGACTGCTCATACAATCAGCAGAAGGGGCTGTTTACAGAGAATTTGAAGGGGAGGTAAAATCCAGAACAGGAAGAACATCTAATCTTCGCCCAAACATCATTCATGCCTTGGCAGTTACAGGGGGAACAAGGAAGGAGTTGTCTATATTGTCTCAGGGGAAGGCTAAGTTAGTGTGTGTCAGTTCCCTGAGCGTGTACACTTCTTATGGGTCCCTGTCAAACTCACGAGAAGCAGCGACCCTGTCCTAGGTACTTGAGGTATAGACAGCTTCGCTCCCAACATTTCCCTGCCTGTCTTCTCTGCCCATAAACCTGCCTTTTAATCTCTGGTGATAGCTCTATTCCCCGATATCAAAGATGATCTTTTGTAATAATGTTACACATCTGAGGTAAAATAGTCTAAATGCTGTTAGCTTCTTCAGTGTGTATTTGTTGTTCCATTTGTGCTTTTGTTTTTGTTTGTTGTTTTTTTCAAGCCAGGGTCTCACCATGTAGTTCAGGCTGGCCTTGAACTCACTATGTAACCCAGGCTGGCCTCAAACTCACAGCCATTTTCCTACCTCAGCCTCCTGAGTGTTGAGATTACAGGCATGCACCATCATGTACCACACCTGGCTTCAAGGTGTACTGAAGTGAAATTAGACAATGAGGTTACAACCGTGGGTCCCTCATTTCTGTATCCTAAGAGAAGACTTGGGTTCAAATGTACCTCAACACCTGGCAGCCAGAATGGAAAGAAAGGCCTGGGAAAGAAACTTGCAGCTCCCTCTAGGAGTCATAAATGCCTTCATCTACCCGCTCTGGGCAGAGGGCTCCCAACACCAGTGTGGGGGCCTGGGTACAACCACAGGCCTGCCCGGCTGAGTGGAACCTCCCGGGTGTCCCACTGGAATTCATGTGTCTCAGTTGCTCTTTGCCTTGACAGCTCAGCTCCTTTCTTCCTGGGCCAGCCTGGGATAAGTCCTCCTTGTGCCTAAAACATACTGAGCCCTTATTTCCTGGCATGCGCTATGTTATTACAAAGAAAACCGACAATTTTTGAGTCTGCTCACCCAGTAGAAGTATACAGCAAACCAGTTGTGCAAAAGGCAGGAAGTGGAATGTGTTAAGTTAGAGGCATCTTTCCACCTACTATAAACAGAGGCTGTTTAATTTCTTGGGTTTAAATCATTTAAAAATAAATCACAAGACATTTCTGTGTTTGGATCTCTCCTGTTCTTTCCTGGTGCCCCATAACTCACATTGCAGAACGTCACTGGGCTTCCAAGGGGCGGCAGGGGCTGTTAAAATCACGTGATGGTTGGCTCCGCACAGTGAAAGACTTGTATGGTTATTTTCATTTAATGAAAGTTCAACTTAAGGGTTAAAGATTCAGTCACATAGACATCTGAGTTTTCCAATTCCTGTAAGGCGAGGGGCAAGTGCAGCGAATTGTCAAAAAGTCTAGGACATCAGGCCCTATATCCAGCAAGCCCGAGGCAGCGTGAAACCCACCCCACTGGGGAACAGGAAGCACCCTCAGAAATGCCCGCCAGCCTCTGAGGGTGTTAACACTCCTCTATTCGGACAGGAGCCCCACACTGGGGCCAGGGAGACAGCAGGGAACCTGGGTGGAAGCAGGAGAGGGGGAAAGAGCCACCGGGAGCAGGCGGGGAAGAGGCTGGACAGGAGCATAGCGGGACTCCCCCTCCACTGAGAGTTTTCCTGAGACTGAAGAGCGAGAAAACCGAGATGAAGAGTTGGTCTGAACAACGCACTCCTCTTCATAGGTTTAATCTGAACCACCTGAAATTGCCATTTTTGCACTGAAAAAGTCAAATGTTGGCAAGTTTGTATCACTTTAATCTGAATATATAGATATATATGGAAGAGAAAGGGAAGAGGCTAACCTTCAAATCACTATTGCCTTGAACTCAAGGCAATTCTCCTGCCTCAGCTTCCCAAGTGCTGGGATTACAGGCCAGTACCACCACACCCGGCTTTATTTCTGTGTATCTGTATGTGATTATGTGAGTGTGAGGAAATTATGAAAGGATACATATACAGTTAATCTGTGGTAGAGAAGAGAAAGAAAAGGGAGAGCAGGAGCATAAAGATTATAAAAAGAAGTGAAGGAAGGAAGAAAGGCCTGCCGGAACACTGACACCCAGGATTTGGAGGCAGATTTATCTGCCTCAATGGGCACTGATCAGGATCATTCCTAGAATATCAGGCCCTGGTCTCTGGTGGTCCAGGGCTTATATGGGATAAGCAAACAGGAACTGCAGAGGCAGAATGGCCTGTCAATTGTGGACTGGTTTATAAAATGTGTACCGCAGTGACCAGCCATTTCTAGGAGACGGAAGCAACAGGAACTGGAACAGAAACTATTACCTGGGCAACTAAGAAACTGGCTGGGGAGGCATTTTTTTGTTACACCAAAGGAAAGGAAGAGAAGAAAAGCAAAAGAGGAGAGAGGGAGAGAAAGAGAATAGGAACTAAAGGAATAGAAACACAGTGAGATACAGAGACAGAAAAGCAGAGAAACCCAGCGTATAACCTATTGATGAAAAATGCCAGCTTATGCCTATTTGCATAGATACATGGTAAAGAGTCACATTTGCACTGCTGCCTAACTTTTGTTGGAGCCCCAATTCTGTCCCCAGGCTGTCTAGGCTCCTCTCCCTGCCTCTGTGCCTTGTCCCCAAAGCCCTCCCACCAATGACTCATTTGCAGTATGTTTCCTCCTGCAGGAAACCCTCAGGAGGCACCAAGGACATTTTCCTCTCCAGCCCCAGCTGGTTGGCCGGCTAGATGCCTGTATTCTGAGGGAAAGGCTAATAGTCTCCTTTGATCCAGGGCTGCTCTACCACAGTGGAGGCTTGGAAGCTATACCTGCCTCAGAGAAAACGAGGGACATGGAAACTGTGGCAACAGAAAATCTGAAGTCCCGCATGTTAACATTCTGCCTTAGTTGGAGATAGCTGCTGACCTCAGAGGCTGCAAGCATCAGTTAGAAGCTTAATGAAGATCTTAACACAATGAGAGACTGTTGACACTGCTGCTTTAGAAAGACAAATCCTGACCTAAACATTGATTTCTAAACAAACAGGTGAGGGAAACATTTGTGTTTAGATACAGTTACAAAATCCAGCTCAGTTAAAAAAGAAAAGAAAAACCCATCTAGCTAGCTCTGTACCTATTTGGTGTTGTTATCATACACTGGTTTCAGTCTGTTTGCTCCCAAAGGAAAAGTATTTTCCTACATTAAAAAGTTTCAATAAAGAGGGGAAGAGGAAGGTAGGGGAATGCGAAAAAAAAATCAAGTTATATCATGCACTGGTACAAATTCTCTGTGATGAATGTGGGATCATTATGTATAGCTAAAATGTGCCAATAAAATCTGATTAAAAATATTAAAAAGTTTGAAAGTTTCTAGGGGGGGTTTGACTTGTAGTCTAGAGATAAATAATGTTATAATGAATAGAGCAAGGCTTCTCAAAAAAAAGAAAAAATTTTGAGATGAGCAGCTTGTCAATTGTCCGTGTTGAACTCAAATGTTCTATCTTTTTGCCTCAGCCTCCCAAGTAGTTCATGTTTGGACAAAAAGAGAAGAAGCAGGAGACTGAGCTCAGTATGACAGGTTTATTTCAGAACAAACCTGATAGGGACTGCTCGGGCACTAGAGAGCAGATTGGCTAGCTCTCATATAGGCGATAAGGCCTTGATAGGGTCACAAGCATAAAGAAAGGTGCTGCAAAGGAAACAGTCACAGTGGGACTTTCAGGGGGAGAGTTCAAAGGAGTTGTGCCCATCTGCCTGGGATGGGGATTGAGGATGTACAGGAGTTGCTGTTGTTTGTCAAGAGCAGGGCTGAACAATGATTGGGTCTTATAGGGTGTAGCTGTGCTTACTGGGCCTTATTGACCCATGATGATAACTCTGCCACAGGGGTACAAGCGAGACAAGGGAAAGGGATTTCAAGTGGCCTCTGCTCAGACCAGGATGGCGGTGGTTGGATCCTTCAGAGGCATGAGCCACTGTACTCAGTTCTAAAGAAGTGATTCTCAGCCTCTGTACTCTTAACATTCTTCACATTTAGCCAGACACTTCCTGCATGTTAGGAATGCTAGGATGCACGTAGGCTGCACATAGGATGCTAGGCAGAATCCTTGGTCCTTAACCAGTAGCACACACTCCCACCCCAAGTGTGACAACCAAAAAGGCCTCACTAAATATCTTCTGGTAGGCGGAGGACAGGAAGCAGTGGGAACAATTAGGAACCACTGGATTTGTTAAAGCTCAATAACTTCATTTGGTAAACTATTTGTTACAGAATACTGCTTGAAGTTTGTTTGTTTGAGACAAGGTCTTGTTATGCAGTTCAGGCTAGATTTGAACTCATTTTATATAGCCCAGGTTGGCCTTGAATTCACAGCGATCTTCTTGCCTCAGCTTCCCGAGTGCTGGGGTTATAGGTATGTATCACCACATCTAGTTCTTGAAGTTAAATTATGGTTGTCTTAGTGGTTTATTGTCATAAGTGGTTTATTTTACCCACCAACATTTTCAGCAATGAACTATACAGCTTTACTATTTTGTAACTAATCTACTAAGTAGCTGAACATCTCTTGCTTAGAAAGTATCAAGATCTATGGTGCTAGCCTTTTAAGGCTGCTTCTGATGTCAAAAGACAAAGTTTCAACAAATTTCAACATTTATCAGCAATTCGTGAATCAGGCAACATCTGCTATTTAAAAAATAGAAAGGTGTGTCCTTCAAAATGGATGGAGAAATAAGATACTTCCATGACAAAGAACAGCTGAAGATCTTCATGAACACCAAACCAAGCCTACAAAGAATACTGAAAGACATTCTAGATACACACGGGAGAAAACCACCAAGCAAGGCAGACAATTAAACAGAATGGAAAGCTAAAGATACAACAGCAGAAAAATAACATGTCAATAA
>PVJX010045745.1:0-12588 GCA_004027295.1 Dolichotis patagonum | reverse complement strand
AAAAAAAAAGAGATCCGGGCTTAGGGCCAGGGATATAACTCAGTGGCACCACACTAGCCTGACAAGTGCAACCTGGAGTTCAATCCAGTACCAAAAAAAGCACAAACAAAGAAACAAAAGACCTCCTGGGCTTAATTCTCAATACTGAAAAATAAACCTAAAGGAATGAATAGGGAAGTAAATATGGTATCAATATTCTTTAACCCAAGAACAAGGAAGTACATTTGTGTCACTTAAGAGGGAAACTGTAGTACCCTGAGGTATGTATAATAAGAAGAATCATACAGTGATTTGGTTGCCAAGTTTGTTTTTACATCCTTAACATTGCAATGTTTATAAAATATACTGCCTGCTCTGACTACCCTTATAAGCAATGTTTGTTTTATAACAGGTCCAAAAACAATGCTTTTACTTTTAATTAATTGTATGATTTCACTGTTTCTATTTTTATGACTCCAAAGAAAAATTAACAAAATATATGATACTTGAGTTGAAACTGTTTAATAATTGACCTTCTTAATTTTGCAAGGACAATAAAAAGTATGAATATTAATGTCAACAATATATGGCATCCCTGTAAGTACTCTAAGTTATAATCGATGATTAAAATCTAGGTTTTAACATGTTGCTCTCTGTATGAAATTACAGAAAATTGTAACGTTTGCTTTTTGCTTGAATCGGCAGTGTTACTCTCTGACTTGTTTGTACACTATAATTGATGCCGTACCATATAGGGCCTCTTCAAATTGACTTCTTTTACATAAAAATATGTGTTTAAGTTTTCTCCATGTGCTTTCATGTCTTCATAGTCCATTTCTTTTCATCCTAAAATTATGTAGCACTTTTGATTCTACAGAACTGTACCAGTTTGTTGCCAGTTTCCTAATACCTTGGTTGTTTACACTTCATGGGCATTTATGAATAAATGTGCCCCTATGCCAGGCGTGTTGGTGAGCACAGTGAACTGAGTACTCGGGAAGATGTGGGGGAAGGATTGTGAACCTGGGACCTCTGTGAGCTGCACTGTGAGTTTAAGGCCAGCCTCCTCAGGAGTGCAATGTCCTATCTCATACTCAAAACAAAAAATTGTGTACCAGGTATTCTGGGTGTGGATATAAAATTTTAATTTATTTGCATTTATGTCAAGGAGCTCCTTGGCCTGGCTGTGTGTGGTAAGCCGGTATTCACCAAAACATCTCTGTAAAGTGAGTGAGCCATTGGCTTTCACCTCAGCGATGACAGAATTCCTGATGCGCCCTCCACCGTCTCACTGGCGCTGGGTAATGTTTATGCTTCAGATTTTAAACATTTGAACAGATAGTAGTGGTTTATCATTGCTGCTTTAATTTGAAATTTCTTACTGACATATGCAATATGATTATTTGCCATCTGTGTGCTTATTTTCTTGAGATTTCTACTGAAATCTTTCACTTATGTTTTAATGGGTACTTGTTTTCTCGTTGATGAATGCAAGATTTTTGTATGTTTCTGGAAATAAATCTCCTATAGTGTACATATTTTGCTAATATATTGTTTTAGTCTTTCTATACTCTTAAGTTGTATTGATGAGTATGTTTTTAATCTAATTACAGTTCTTTATCATATTTCAATTACATTTACAGCTTTTTTTTCCATGTTTTGATGTGTATATTTTATTTTCCTGAAGTTTTCACTCATTAAGATCAAGTAACAAGAAAAGTTGACTGTATCAATGCATACCCAAATTTTCTGAAACACTATCACATGTACCCAATTGGCAAGACCTGTATATTAAAAAGTCGCTAAACACTATATTATGAAGATGCCCAGCACTTACAGATACACTTTTCCAACCTGTTACTTACCTTGTAACCACAAGGAAATTCTCCAAAATCAAAAAGACAATCTTGTCACAACTCTCTCCACTCCCAACACCTGGGATGACTGGATACCTAGACTCCCAATAATTACTGCAATGCAAACCCAGTAAATGTCACTTATATGATGTGTTACAGTTTTAAAACCAGTTAAAACATAATATTCAGTTAAAATGTAATCCTTGAAAATTTTTCATATCTGCACAGTTTAAAATGCATAATTTTTCTATTTTGTTTTTTTCTGTGTAATTTTTTGTAAACTGGAATTATAAATAGAAATATAAATTCAAAATACATGGAAAATGAGTTACTACATAAGTTTACATGTATCAACCCATCTCTTTCCCCTGAACAGAATAAAATATATTATTTTGCCTTGAAGTTCATATGTGACAGTGAAAGGACATTGAAGTATTTTACCAAAAAGTATTTACAGCTTTGTGCAAAGATGACAGAAGTATTTCATCACACATTGGAATGTGTGATCCAGGTGTGTTGTGCTTATCTAAAGCTGTAAGATCAGGACACAACATTCACAATTCCCTACTATATCTAAGCTTTACTCTGTGTTTTACCTTCACGGTCTTCTGAACAGCTCAGGGAGACTTCTGTCCTCGCCTCTGCATTTATTATCTTTAGTTGATTTTACTTCACATTTTAGGTATATATTGAGATCTGTTTTTCCATATGGGCGCTAAGTAATCTGACCCCATTTGTTAGGAGCACATTCTTTCTTCACCATGGAATGGCACTGGTAACTTCATCAAGAAAATGTGAAGGTCAAGATGTTCTGTTTGTGAACTACTTATTAATTTGCTCCTTTATTCCTCTCCTACAATACTGCTGCCACTTATTCCAAAAAAGAGATTGAAGGTTTGTGAGTAATCTTTCTCTATGCTACATTTAAGTACATATAAGCAAAAATTCAAGGCCATATTGATGTTTGCAATATTTGTTTCCTCCATTTTAAAAATCACAGCCAGATTCTCTCAGATATCAAATATACAGAAATATTTGTTTTATGCATTTTTTTCTATGTTTATATATTATGCACCATAGGAGGTCTGCTTTGCACTTTTGTTTTCCTTATAATATAAAGTTTTTTAAATCATTAACATTCTCAGCTAGGTTTATTTCATGAAAATTATGATTAGTTACATTTTTTTCATCAAGTCTATGATTCCTGGAAAGTAGATGATACATTGATGTGCTTTACATCGATGTTTTCAAAAGAATGCATGCATTGTATCTGTTGAACAATACCATACGCTGACGTGTTGCCATCTCACTATAGCTCTGTATCATTTTGATTAATTAGCAATGTAAAAGTGCACAGAAGCCAACAGTGCACAGAGCAGTGACTCAAACTGTGTAATAACTTTTCTGCATCTGATTATTCTATGTGCTCATCTAGTGTCAATTCCAAGAGTTCTCAACAACTTCTAGCAGATTAAGACTCTTACATATTTCCTATCTCCTATTCATTGTCCTAAATCACTCATTGTAGATCACTGAATAGAAATTAGGAAATAGTTTAAAAATAAGTGATCATATGCAGTATCTAACTTATAATAGAGATTATTCTTTTTGCTCTTTACTTCAATGCTCTTCTGTTATTTGTTTTTCTGTCTTTACCTAGCTGAAAATCATATTGTATTTCTGCCTGTGATCATATTCATTTCTAAACATTACCAGTCTAAATTCATATGAAAAACACAGCTTATTGAGGGCAGAATGCATGCAATAGATTACATTATATTATATTATTATATTATATTATATTATATTATATTATATTATATTATATTATATTAACAAAGGCATATAATGGTTCTGGTTATCAGGAAACATATAGAGGAAAATAAATTTTTTGTAGTAATTCATTTTTATCACAAAAGAATCTGTGTGACTCAGATAGGCAAATGTGTTAGATAGTCTAGAGCAATATATAGATAGAGAGAGAGAGAGAGAGAGAGAGACAGAGACAGAGACAGAGACAGTGAGAGAGACATGAAAGGAAATTATGAAAACTGACTTACGTAATTATGACTAGAAACATAAGTCCCGTAACATATCAGGCAAGAGACCCAAGAAAGCTGTTGGTATAAATCAGCCTTAGTTCAAGGGCCTGAGAACTGGAGATGCTGTTGGTGTAAGTCTTGAAACCTGTCTTCTCCAGGGCCAGGACCTCTGGTAGCTAAAGCCCGGAGGACACTAATCTCCCAGTTCAAGAAGAGAATAATTTCTTTTTGTTCTACTCAGGATAGCAATTGATTGGAAGATGGCTGAGGGTGAGTCTTTACTCAGTCTGTTGATCAAATGCTGTGCTAATCCCTTCCTAAAACACCCTCACACATCCACTCACAGACAATGTTTAAGTAACCGTCCATCTGCTAACACAATCAAATCCGTCATCACAGGGAGTGGGGTTTCCTGCACATGGAGAATCTATGAGCTAGTATTTTATGATTTTATGACTAGTTTAAGGGAAAATTATATGTTGATCAGTTGTGCTGTGCTAGTGATCATCCTCATCTCAACAGTTAGATCTAGAAAGATAACCCCAGTAGAGAATTCCTTGAAACAATTTGAACACATTCATACATGATATAAATATTATTTGCAAATATAAACACATCTCTATATTAATATTTATATATCTGTACCTTATAACATTACTTTGCATCCTAATACTCATAAATATTGTAGGATAAGTTTTCCCAGTTCCTAACTGTATAATGTCTCATTTCTGGAGCCCCTGCACTCCTTCACTCTTCCGTCTCGCTCCCGTGCTCTCTCTCCCTCCATGTCTCTCTCTCTCTCTCTCTCTCTCTCTCTCTCTCTTTTCTCTCTCTTTCCCTTTCTCTCTCTCATTCTGTCTCTTTTCTCTCTGTGTCCTTCATCTCATCCCCCTTCTTATGTTCCATTATGACAGATTGTGATTAACAAATCAAGTTTTTTGTGTATTTATTATTCTCAAAGATTACTTGAAATAGATCAGTGGCCAAGTCTGAGTCTTAGAAATGGTTTCTTTTACCTCAAATGGTGACACCTATAGATTCAGACTTAGCAGGAAAATTTAACAGTGTAGTTTCACTTACATAGTTTTTAGTTTGGAATGAAAAATAGGTTTTCACTTTAGTGTGAGCATTGTTTTTCTTTTGGTAAAGTGTAAGTAACCTAACATTTACCACTGAACCTCCTTAAAGCATACAGTACAGTAGAATGGGGCACACTTTCAGTGTTGACTAACCGTCACCACTGTCTAGCTCCAGAATTTCTCATCACCCTAAAAGAAAATGAATAATCTATTATACAGTGACTCTTCATTTTCCCCCTCACCTCAGCCTCTGGTATATATTCATTTGCTTTATTTTTCTAGATTTGCATGTTTTGTAAGTTTTCTATAACTGATGTACAATAGGTGACCTTTTGTCTGGTATCTTTCATTTATTATCAGGTTTTCTGGATTCATCTATATTGTAGCATGCATCACTACTTTATTCTTTTTATACTATATTCTGTTTGTCCATTCACTTGAAGATAAGCATTTAAGTTGTTTTACCTGTTTATTGTGAATAGTGCTGCTATGGACATCTATGTACAAGTATCCATTTGAATACTCATTCTGAAAGCTTTGGATTATATACCTAAAAAAGGAATCACTGCCTTTCATAATAATTGAATGTTTAGTATGCAGATGAGCTGTCAAATCACTTTTCAAAATGATTGTATTTTCAGTTTATAATGTTTCCAAATTTTCTAGCTTTTCAATTTTTTTTTGTATTTTTAAACCTAAATCATCATAGAGTGTGTGAAGAATAATCTTATTGTGTTTTATTTCTATATCCTAATGACTAATGGCTTTGATCACCTTTTCAGGTACTTATTGTTCAATTCTGTTTCTTTTTAGAAATGTCTCTTCAGGTCCTGTGATCATTTTTATAAGGTTTATCCTTTAATGAAAGAGTTGAAGACATTAAAATAAACCATGAGATACACGATTCACAAATTTGTTTTATTCTTTTGATGTACCTTTTTTAATTTGATGAAGTCTAATATAATTTTCTTTATGGCTTTTTTGGAATCATACATAAGAAACTATTGCTGAATTCAAGGCCATTAATATTTATTCTTATGTTTTTCTCTGAAACTCTTTTATAGTTTTAAACCTTACATATAGATCTTCAATTCATTCATGTGTAACTTTGTTTATGTTATGAGAGTTGATGTGTGCGTATTCAATTGATCCACCATTGTTTGCTGAAAAAAAATACTCTTGCAATGAATTATCAAAAAATAATTGAATGTACATATAACTCTTTGCTTATGAAATTTCAATTCTATTCTACTGATCTAAATACTTGTCATATGTCAACAGAACCCTGCTTTGATGACTATAGCTTTGTGGCATATTTTGAGATCAAGAAGTTTGATTTATTTTAGGATTGGTTATTCTTTTCACCAAAAAATCTGTTGAAATTAGGCAGGATTTATAGGTTGAATTTATAGGTCAACTAGGACATTATTTCTATAACAATATTAACTCATCCAATACAAATGCATAGTTTCATATTTATTTTAATCTTATTTAATTTCTCTTAACAAGTGTTTCTAATTTTCAGTGCACATGTCTTACATCTTTCTGCCTAAATTTATTACTAGTATCATCCATATTTTTGCATGTTATGTCCCTGTCAGGCACCATTTCAATTTTAGACATGTTACCTTTTTCAAGTGTATATTAACCTTCTCTTACTCATCATATCTTGATTGAATCAAGATCAAAAGTCAGACACGATATGCATATATCCATCTCTGGGCACGTGGGCAGTTTTCTATATTTAACACTATATGTAGAAACTGTCAAAACCCTGTTTTCAAAAAACCCTCTTATTATCCAGTTCTTGGACCTGGCTTTTTAGTGTGTCTGTTTTTAGGCCCAAGAAGCAGAAGCTTCTTTACTTGGCTTCCAAGTTTTAATTTTCATTTGTGTGTGTGTGTGTGTGTGTGTGTGTGTGTGCTTTGATATTTATAACACTGCAGATTGAACCCACAGTCTCACTCTTCCTGGCTAAGTGTTCTGTCCTTGAATTAATGTTTTTGAGCAATAATTTCCATGCAGCCTAACAAACAGAATCTTGCAAGATAAGTGAAAAGGAAGTAATCCCTGAATCGAATTTTCAGAAAATCCAAAATAAGGAAAAAAAAAATAGCAAAAAACAAAAAAATACAGTATCTTGAGAACAAGATCAGCTTTGCTCTGTGCATGGCCAGGTACTCACACCAGAATTTCTGCCACTCAAAACTACTAGAACAGCCAGGTATCCAGGCATGCCTGTAATCCTGGTACTCAGGAGGCTGAGACAAGAGCATCACCACAAGTTCAAGGCCAGCCTGGGCTACATAATTATGCCAAGGCCAGCCTAAACTACACTGCGAGATACTGCCTCAAAAAACAAAACAAAACATAGCAGATAAATATGCAGAGTAGATAGTAGTCTCTCTAGAATATTTTAAAAGCATTATCTTTAACTGTTTCTCTCATGATTGTTGTGTGGTTACACATGGTCCTATGCTCCATAATGGAACTGAACTTATCAAAGGTGTTTTACCTACCTCAATGATTTTCAGACTGTTCAGGAGAAGTATGTCAGTTATTAAGCGATCTGAGTTAGAAACTTTCACATTTTTGTTTATTTATATATTTTTCTTTGATGAGAAACCAATGCCAAACTTCTGTACAATTAATAGACATTAGTTTTCTCTGAGGAATTTTACACAAAGTAAGAAGAAATATGGACAACTGGTCACTACGCATGGTTGTGTGAGTATTTCATACCCCAACTGAAGAGATCTGGATCACGGAAGGAAAGGTCCACAGGCTGAATTTGGGTTTTTCCTTACATAGTAGTGAAAATATAAATCTTAATATCATTTCTTATGTTGATTAACATGAAAGAAAACCTACAAGCTCATCTCTGCATTCAGGTGAACAGACAAAGAAAAAAATGTTAGTGCACCTTGTATTTACTACACCGTGAAAATCAATCAGTGTGGGGGATGTTTACAAAAGCCTCAGGTACTTTGGTGTGCTAGCGGGATTCAAGCCTATGTTGCATTTTTTTCTAAGAAATTTAGTCAATGTCATAAGAACAATTTTTGGAAATCAACTGAACTAGAAAGTTAAAATTTTCTTCCACATCTGGCACCATCACTCGCTTTGCCTCTTCACGGAAAGCATCACTTCTGCGCACATACACAGAGCAAACACATATTTAATAAACTGCTGGGAAAAGCTTATTTCTAAACAGTGAAATGAAACTCTTTTGTTTCTTTTATTTTTGGTACCGGGGATGGAACTCATGGCCTCTTGCTTACCAGGCAAGCGCTTATGCTGCTGAGCTAAATCTCCAGCCCTGAAGTGAAATTTTGCTGCAGACTGATATAAAGCTCCTGTGTTTCTACAAGGATGGTTTTCTTGGTACTCTTGTAGTTCCTTTGCTATAGTTTTCTTTTACTATGAGTTGGACAATTAAGGATGTTTACTGGACAATGAGGGCATTTAGAAACCAAGTACTGGAGAAAGCACGACCCAAACTCTCATTACATCTGTGACAATGGCATGATTAACGGTAGGAGCTGAAAACAGCGGTGCAAGACTGTAAGCGAAGCTTCCTTTTGGAATGATGAGAATATTTTAGAACCATATGGAGAATTTGCAAGCTATATTATGAAAGCTCTAAGTGTCATTATACTGTTCACTTAAACTGGTCAACCTTAAGTAGTGTAATTGTTGATTTAATGAAATAAGAAAAACTGTTCAAAATGGATTACACCAGAGGCTGTTTTTCAATTAGAAAAATAATGTCACTCTGAATGTCCCAGAAATCTAACAAACATGTCCACCTCCAAATCCCTGTAAACTATTAACCTTGTGATTAGAGTCCTGTTTTTCCATTAATTCTTCGCACACAGTAAGTTCTCTGTCTAGTTGGGTCTAAAAACAAAAGAACGATGAACTGTTCTTCAATTTATTACCCTCTTAGTCTGAATAAATTTCCCTTAGTCTTTGAAAGTTTGCTGGTTAAAGAGGAAAACAGGTGAGACCAGAGGACCACTTTACACTGTTACCGTCTAAGTTATCTATCTTTGACCTCTGTCCACTCCTACCCCTCACCTGGGCACCATCACTACAATGATAACTTACTACATGATGCAGAAATATGTTAAAGCAAAAAGATGACCATTTAAAAAGAATTAAGGACATTTGTAAGACAACATGTACCACAAGAATCTAGAAGAAGGCAGTGATATTCTATCTTATCTGTCAGAGTTTTTGAGCAAATTTGTGTAGAATTTGTATAATTCAGTCTCTTCAAGTTATTGAGAGTTTGTGAGAGTTGAAACAAAATTCAGAAACCTATTTTTCAATATATAAATGAATATATAAGAAAGATAAATTATGAAAGAATTAATGAAAATAGTAAGATTTTTCTAGACTATTAGAGCCAATAGGACCTGAAAGGCAATCTATAGAAACCTAAACAAACTATTTCTTAATTTATTTTTTATTTGCACATTTGCAATATATAATGTCTCCATTTATTTTTAATCGGTACCGGGGATTGAACTCACGACCACACGCTTGCAAAGCAGGTGCTTATGCCACTAAGCTAAATCCCCAGCCCAATGTCTCCATTTTTAAGGTGCAGATACACACACTTAGCATATCTAAGTCATTTGCATTCCTCTTTCATTCCTCTTTGTCTCTCTGACTCCATCGCTAGATCCCCTTTTTGCAGTTTCATTTCATGTTTTTGTTCATGTTTGCAACACATAGTGATCACATACATTGTGGGTAGGTGGTACATATATACAACACACCTCAATCCAAGCCTTCCTTTTCCCACCTTCCCTCTCCTTCCTTTTCTTGAGTCCCTTGCCATTTATGAAAGATCTGTCTACCTATTACTTTATCTGTCTTTTGTTTTGCTGTTTATTAAATTCATTCTTTGCCTTCCTCATATGAAAGAACCCATACATTATTTAAGCTTATGTGTATGATTTATTTCATCATTATATTTTCAAGTTGCATTTATTTTCCTAAAAATGGTTCAAATTTATCACTGTCCATAGCTCAGTAGGAGTCACTTACATACAGCTATACATTTTTGCTATCTGTTCATCTATTATGGTCATATAGGCTACTTCCAAGATTCAGCTGTAAGGAGTCAGATTACTAAAAACATTGGTTTAGGTGTGGCAATACAATGATGTATTTAACTCTTTTGGAATGATGTCTAGAAGAGAAATACCTAGGTTAGATGGAATTTATCATTTTTGTTTTATTTTGTGCTTTTCTTTTTGAGACGTAGTTTCACTATGAAGTTCAGGCTGGCCTTGAACTCAGCGATCCTCCTGCCTCGGCCTCCCAAATGCTAGTTTTAGTGTTTTGAGGACTCTGCATACTGACTCCCATAATCCTTGTAATATTTTTACATTCCCACCATCAATGTAGGAGGAGTCCCCTTGCTCTGCCACCTTACCTGTATTTGTTATTATTTGATTTTCTGATGGTTGTCACTCCTTCTTGTGACAAATCAAATATCAAGGTTGTTTTAATTTTCATTTATTTAATGGTCAGTGACAATAAACATTTTTTTGTGCATTTATAGACTATACTTCTTCCTCTGAGAAGTGTCTATTCACTTCAACTGATATGATGTGATTGATTCTTTTAGGGGAGTCCAATTTTTTGAGTTACTTATATATTCTAGATATTAATCCTCTATCCAAGATGTTGCTATAATTTTTTTCATTCTGTAGGTTATTTCTTTACTTTCTTCTCTTTGTTGTGCAGAAACTTTTTAATTTGATATGATCTCATTTATTAGCTCTGTTATTTTTGTGCACCTGCAGTTCTGTGCAGAAAGTCCTTGCCTATAACTGTGATTTTACGAGTTTATGTGCTTGTTCTACCATCAGTTTAAGTAGTATTAGTACTTAGTATTAGTATTAGTACTTAGTATGTTTTAGTATTTAGATCTTTGATTCATTTTAGCTTTACTACGTGGTGAAAGGTATGGTATACCTTCACTTTTTTGTGTGGAGATAGCCAGTTTGCTCAGTATCATTTGCTAAGGAGGCTATCTTTCCTGCAGTGTGTATTTTTACTCCTTTGTTAAAAATGAAGTGATTGAGTGTGTCTGACATTTTTTCTGCATCCTCAATTCTGTTCCATTGATTCATGTGTATGTTTCTGCTCCAGTTCTGTATTTATCACAGCAGCTTTGTAGTATAAATTCAAATTTGGGATTTAGGTGCCTTTTGACTTGCTCTTTTTGCCATAGCTTTGCTTTTGCCAATCTAGCTGTCTTCTGCTTCCTAATTTAGTTTAGGATTGTTTTATATAGTTCTGTGAGAAAGCCAACCAACATTTTTATTGCAATTGCCTTAAATATGTATATCAGATTTGAAGGTATGGCTATTTTGACTACACTGGTTCAGCCTGTCTAGGAATAAGAGGTGTATTTCTATTTTCTGATGTGCTTTTTGTTCTCATTTTCCAAAATAATAAGTTTACATTGTAGAGATCATTCATTTCCTTGGTTATGTACCTATTTTGTTCAGAGATTTTATTATAAATTCATGGTGGATTTTGTCCAAATCTTTTCCTGCATGTGTTGGTATGATCATTTTGTTCTTGTTTCAGCTTACATGATGTGTTCCATTATTGATTTGTGGACTTTGAAGTATTCTTCTGTCTTTGGGATGAAGCTACTTGGCCATGAAGTGTGATAATTGTGATGATTTGCTGCATTCTATTTGTCAAGATCTTATCTAGGATTTTTTTAACTCGTATTCATCAAAGACTGTGGAATGTGATTTTACCTTTTAGTTGGATCTTTGTGATGAGAGTATTGCTGGCTTCCAGGAAACAATTTGTTAGTAATTTTTCCCTTTCAATACATCATTAAATAGTTTGAAGATATTAGTACAAAGACCTTAAAGTTCTTATAGATTTCCTCAGGTCTTGGGCTTTTCTTATTAGGCAAAAAATTTTAATGTCTCAATTTGATTGCTTATTATTGAGTTGCTCACAATTCTTATGACTTCTTGTTTCACTTTTGGTAATTTGTATGTGTCTAGGTATCTGCTCATGTCTCCAAGATTTTCCAAATTTTTTGAGTATGATTTTTTTGTAATAGTTATTAAAATGTTCAGGATTACAGTGAGTGTCTGATTTTTTTCTTTGTCATTCCTAATTGCATTAACTTTGATCTTTTCTCATGTTCATAAGAAATGTTTGGCTAAAGTTTTTTCTGTTTTCTTTATTCTTTGAAAGGATCAGTTTTTCATTTTTTTCTTTGTCTTAGTTTTGTTAACTTCTTCTTTGATTTCCCTTGTCATATCAGATTTGATTCTGGACTGCTGGTGTTTTTCAGCATGCTAAGGGTCACCATTAAGCTATTTGCTTGAACTCCCTTTGTTTTCTATAATGTAAGCATTGATTGCAATAAGCTCTCCTTTCAGGACAGCTTTCATCATGTCCCATAGGTTTAGCTGTGTTATCTGGCATTCTCGTTTGATTTCAGACATTGTTTAATTTCACCCTTCATTTCTTACTCCTTTATGAACCACTGAGTGTTTTGGATGCTTAACAACTGTCTAAGTCTTTCTCTATTTTCTGTGTTTTCTTTTGAAACTCATTTCTAGTTTCAGTGCACAA
>PVJX010045744.1:0-12578 GCA_004027295.1 Dolichotis patagonum | reverse complement strand
AAATGGGGCTGAACACTCCAGAATCCGAATAAGGTGTGCTTTAAAACTCAGCCCCCTAAGCTGGGCATGATGGTGCACACTTGTCATCCCAGCACTCAGGAGGCTGAGGCAGGAAGATCTTTGTGAGTTCAAGACCAGCCTGAATTGCATGGTGAGACCCTGTCTCAAAAAGACAAAAACAAAACAAACAAAAAAAAAAACACCTCAGCCCTTAGCTGGGTGTGGTGGCAGGTGTGAGTACACAGCTGCAAGGCCAGCACCATGGGAGGCTGAGGCAGGAGGACCCCAAATTCAAACTCAGCCTGTTTCAGAATTAAAAAGGGTGCTTGGTGCAGAGGTCCTGGGTTCAAACCCCAGTACTGTCACAAAAGAGCCCCTTGGCCTCCCTCCTCAGCCCACAGTGACCTTCTTGGAGGAGCCCACAGTGCCCACGAGCAGCTGGCGCCTCCGGCCGTATCTAGGCTACGACTGGATCGCAGGTGAGTGCGCCTGTGAGCAGTGTGGCTGGGAGATGGGGGTGACACCCTGGCCCGGCCCTGCCCTCCGCCTGGGGGAAGAAGTGCCGCTGCTGGATGAGTGCTGCTGGATGAGTGCGTGCGTGAGTCAGAGCTGCTGTGTTTTGGAGCGCTCGGTTCGTGCCAGGCCCCCGCACAACTCTGGGCAGGCCCAGGCCTCCCCAGTGGCCTCGATGCTTTCCGGGCTGATCTCTCTGGGCACCTTCTGCCTGCTTAGGTCTGTTTTGTGAGTTAAAGTATACACAAGAGCCAGCAGCCGGGTGCGGCGTGCACATCTATAATCCCTGCACTCTGGAGGCTGAAGCAGGAGGAGCCCGTTAGTTCGGGGCCAGCCAGGTGCAAGCCCAGCTCCTGAAGTGCATAGTGACATCCTGCCTCAAAACACACACGTGTGTCCTCTTTAGAAGCACAGTGTAGCATTAAGTGTGATATGGTCAGACATGGTGGCGCACACTGCACACCTGTAATCCCTGCACTCGGGAGGCTGAGGCAGGAGGATCTCTATGAGTTCAAGGCCAGCCTGGGCTGCATAGTGAGCCTCTGTCTCCAAAACAAAATGAAATAGCGCGCCACACTGCTGTGCTGCCGTACCTCTGTCCCTTCCCAGACTTCTTGTCTTGCAGAGCTGGCGCCCTGTGCTCAGCACCAGCAGGGCCTCTGCTCCCCTTTCCGTCTGGGAGTGGCCCCCCGCCCCCCGAGGCAGCGCTGAGAAGTGGGTCACACAGAGTTGTCTTCCCTGACTCTCACCACTAGTGTGGGACCCCCAGGCTGTTGGAGTCCAGTCCGTGTGGGGTTTCCTTTGCTGTGAGCCTCACTGGATCGTTCATTTACTCTCCGTTGATGGGTGGAGACATAGAGCGCTTCTTGTTTCTGTCTTTGTTTTTTAATTTGGCCCCTTTCTTTTTGTCTTTTTGAGACCGGGTCTCGCTGTGTAGTTTAGGCCAGCCTTTGGCCTTGAGCTCACTTTGTAGCCCAGGCAGGTCTCGAATTTGCAATGATCCTCTTGCCTCAGCCTCCCAAGGGCTGAGATTATAGGCATGTGCCACCACGCCCGGTTCTGTGAAGATTTTTAAATGTACTGGTCAGATCAGGTCTGTCCATTGCTCATTTCCTCAGAGATTTCCCTGATACTGTAAAACCTAGTATCCTGTCCAGACACGAGGCAAGGTCTGGCTTCTGCTGTCTCTGCATCCTGACCTCGGGATACCTACTGCCCCACTTTGTTCCAGCATCCCTGGCCTTGTCGATCTTTGCACCTGACGTTCATGTGGCCACCTCAGGACCTTTGCACTTGCTATGTCTTCTGTCTGGTGTGCACTACCCCAGCTCATTCCCACTGGATCCTTGTGATCATGCAAGGCTGAGCTCCAGCACCAGGTCTCCTCTGAGTTGTGTCACAGGGCCACCACCCCATGCCACTGTCTGTGACATCAGCCCGGGTTTTTTTCTTCATAGCATTCTCAGAAACTGTGTTCTGGGCAGACATTCTTAGAACTTCTTGCTTCTTGTCCTCTTCTTCTGGGAGAGCAGAGCAGAGATCTGGGCATCTTGTCTTTGCTGTGTTCCCCAGCCCCGAGACTCTTGGCAAACAGTTGTTGAATGAATAAGTGAACTACATACTTGGTGCCGGTTGGGTCTCCATGCAGCAAAGGCTGAAACGGGCCATGTGCCCCGCCCTCCTTTCCTGTCCCTGTTAATTTGTATGGTTTTTTTGAGACAGGGTGTCACTGTGCAGCTCAGGTTGGCCTTGGATTCATGGTGATCCTCCTGCCTCAGCCTCCCGAGTGTGGGGGTTACAGGCGTGTGCCCCACCATGCTGGTTTGTCCCCTGCTTGTTCGACCACCTGTACCTCTGTCACACACCCTTCAGTGCCTTTCTGGAATCCACAGCTGCTCCCCACATGGGTGCCTGTGCTGGTCTGACCAGTGCCTCTCCTTCCCCTCACCTGGCAGCAGTCAGGAGGAGGAATCCTGTAGACATTTCTGGCAGATCTGATTGTGTCCCTCTTTGTCTCTGAACCCTTGATGGGGTTCCTAACCCCATCACATCCACCTTACCTCTCAGTCCCAGCCATTCCCCATCCTGCGCATTCTCCAAACACCAAGCATACTCTCACCCCAGGGCCTTTGCACCTACTTTTGTCACCCATGTGCAATGCACCCATCTCAGTGCCCTTCTGGAGTCACACATGGGCTCATCAGGTTTCTGCTTGGCTGTCAGGTTTCTGCTGGCCCTGTAGACTATACTGGAGCGTCATCTGCCTGGCTGCACTCTCGTGGCCTGGCGGGTGTCACTATTCAGTGTTGTCTCATGGAGTTTGCTGGTGACAGTGCATCCATCATGGTTTTAGTATGGGAATCTCGTGGGGCGGGGGCTTTCGCTCCCTGCGCTTTCCCCGCATGTACAGCCGGTCCAGCCAGGGTCGGGGCTCCAGCTCCCCGCCCACGGCGGAGCCAGCGTGTGGCAGGGTGGGAGATGGTTCAGCAATCACGGTGCTGGACGGTCCCTTGCTGGTCTGTGGAGTCCAGTGGGCCCGGTATCGGGCTGGGAGCGGGGGCTGCCTGTGCCCTAAGTGTCAGCCTGGCCCCTGCCCCTGGCCTCAGCGCTCGGTGCTTTGCCCTCGGCCGCGCCAGGGTCCCTGGACAGCAGCTCACCCGTCAGCAGCAAGCCCGAGGCCTTCTTCTCCGCGATGCAGGAGTTCCGGGAGGCCCACCGCGAGGAGTGCGTCCACGACCACCACGAGTGAGCCGGGCAAGGAGAGGGGCCGGGGACCCAGGGCCTGGGCACCCAGGGCCGGCCGCTCATCCTCTCTGTCCCCGCAGGTCCCGCCTCCGAGGGCCACAGCAGGGCGAGGACGAGGAGAGGGACCACGAGTGTGAGTGTCAAGGCTCTGCGGGACCCGGCATTGTTGGGGGGCTTCAAGGAAATGGGGTCCTCCCTGCGTGCCGGCCCCTGTCCCTGCCCCCCCCGGGGGCCTGGACTTACTTCCCAGAGGGGTTGGGGCCCATGTGTTTGGGAACAGCTAGGCCCCAGCTCAGGGGACCTGCTGCTGCTCGTGGCTCCGCAGGTGTGTACTCCTACCGTGTCAACCGGCGCCTGTTCCTGGAGCCCTCAGACCCTGGCGTCCCCTGCTGCTTGTGTGGGACCCCGAGGGACCAGCAGGGGCCTGAGACCCTGGCAGAACCTGCACAGGTCCAGTGAGTGTTGACTGGGACCCTGGGGCTCCCTGGGGGCAGCCACGGGGTGGTGGCAGCCCAGGGGGGCAGACGTGGGCCGTGCCCTCAGTGCACCCCTGTGCAGGGTGAGTGTCCCGCTGTCAGTCCTGGATCCCCCGCACCAGTACCGTGTCCACCGACGTAAGAGCTTCGACGCGTCCGACACGCTGGCCCTGCCCCGGGTGAGTGGCCCTGGGTCTGGGTGGGGACATGGCAGGGCCACAGAGTCCCCAGGGATGGACACACAGCCTCGCCCGGGCTGGGCCTGGTCCCTGGGTGGGGGGTGCTGTCCGCCACGGCTTCCGGGATGGCTGCCTGCCTGCACCCCGCACCGCAGGTGGCTTCCTCACAGATCTCTTGGGTGCCATGGGCACAGGACTTGGCACCATCACCTCCTGGGTGGTGTGGAGTCAGGGTGACCTCCCCATTCCCCAGTTGACGGGCAGCAGCTGGGGGTGTGTGGAAGGAAGGTGTCACCCTAGGTGTCGGGTGCTTAGGTAACAGGTCCTGTCCTGCTCCCCTTTGCCCTGTCTCAGCTCTGGGGGGCCTGGGGTGGCAGGACCAGGAAGAACTAGGAAGAGGAGGCCCGGGAGAGCCGTGGGTAGCTCGTGCCCTGGGGGGCTGGGGTTGCTCAGGGGGCCCCTCCGTGAAGGGAGTCGTGCCCCAGGGCTGGTGCCCCTGACTGTGTGCTCCCCGCAGCACTGTCTGCTGGGCTGGGACATTGTTCCTCCAAAGCCCGAGAGAAGCTCAGCCCCCCGGAGCCTTGACCTCTGGTCCTCCGTCTCTGAGGCCCAGAACCAGAAGCTGTTGTCTGCCAGCCCTTCCCGTCTGGTATGGTTGGAGTTGGCAGGGTCCCCTGGGGGGCAGGATGGGGGTTGAGGGTACTAGGCCCTGTCCCCAACCCAACAAGGCATCCCCTGGACCCTCCACTTCCTGCCTGCCCCGCCCCATCCTGGAAGCTGACCCTGCCTCTCAAGGTACAGGAGGGGCTGGGCTGGACCTGGACCCGCTGACATTTCCCATCCCCCTCCAGGCCTTACCGGGGCGGGCCCCTCGCCCCACTGCGATGTGGTCAGAGCCCCAGGTTCCATGGGCCCCACGATAAAGCCCTGAGGACTGACCATCAGGACCACAGTACTGCTGCCAGCCCCAGCGTCCTCGGTGCACAGGAATCCTCTGCCCACTGGGGGTCCGGGGAGTGGGCACTTGGCGGGGTGGAGGCCTTTGTGACGTTTGTAATAAAGTTTAACTTCCATTGCTGCCTATCCCTTTCCTGGGACGGACCTGGGCTGCCTGGGTGCCGGCATTTGTCCCTGCCACACAATGAGGTCCCCAAGACAGACCAGGGCCAAGGCCAGCGTTACAAAGCCGTAGCTAGGAGCTGAGTGTGGTGGTATGGGCCTGTACTCCCAGCTCTCCAGCGCCTCTGCCCCTGCAGGGGGTCCCTGTTTTTACTCCAGTACCATGAGTGGCTTTAAGTCAAAGAACCTGGAGTCAGTGGTTTTCGTGAGCAAGTCTTTGGCCTGAGGGAGAGAGAATCTAGGCGCTTTCCACGTCTGAACCTCCAGATGTTCGAAGCCGAGGTCAGCGTCCAGGTCCGGCTGGCAGCCCAGAGACCCAGAAGAGCAGTCGGAGGCCCACATCTGCTGGGAGCGTGTCTCTCCCAGGGGGTCCAGGCTGGAAGGCGCTCCTGGGCTCCCGAAATCCTCCGGCGACTGTTTCTTATGGGAAGCAACGCTTTGGGAAGTCCTGAAGGCTTCCGGCCCTTGGCGTCCAGCTAGTTCCGTGTGCAGGAGGCCATAGCCCGCTGGGCAGGGTGGTGCCGCCTGCAGTCCAGGCACTGAGCACTACTTCCCTGTCCCAATCCTGTCCCGTCTCTGCCAGAGCCTCCTGCCTCTTCTGCTTCTCTTCCTCCTTTTCCTCCTCTCCCTTCTGTGTGTGCGCATGTGCGTGTGTTGCTAAGGATCAAACCCAGGCCAAGCTTGTCCCAGGCAAGTGTTCTGCCCCTCAGTGACACCCCAGCCCACTTCCTGCTCTTAAACCTTCAGGTTGCTCCCCCCAGCCTCAGAATCGTCACCGTCTTCTCTCTGCCCAGCTTTCCCGAACTCCTACTTGGATGTCAGTGTCTGTGTCCACTCCTCAGAGGCCTCCGTACTCCTGCAGAACTGCAGAAGGCATCAAGAACTGCCTTCTGCTCTGCTCACTGGGACCTTCCTTACCTACGGCTGGGAGCTTGTGAGCGCAGGCCCGGGTCTGTGGCGTCCTCTGTAACCCAAGGGCCAAACAGCGTAGTACATGTGACAGTGCCATGTGCAAGAGGTGGTATTATGGTGATTTGTGTTTTTTGAGACAGGGTCTCGCTACTAATACAGGCTAGCCTTGAACTCACTACGTAGCCCAGATTCAGCCTTGAACTTCTGGAGATCCTCCTGCCTCGGCATCCCAAGTGCTGGGGTCACAGGCATGCACCACCATGCCCAGGGTGTAAGTGTTATTACTAACAGAGGCGGGGAGTCTCAGCCGTGGGAAGACAGAGGCGGGACTGCACGGGGCTGGGGTCTGCAGGTGTGCCAGCTCCCAGGGGAGCCAGCAGCCTCCTGGAAACGTCCTCCATGTGTCAGCAGCTGCAGGGCCAGTGCTGAGCGCAGGTGACAGGTGTATGGAGACGGGTCGACGCTGGGCAAGCCACAGGCCCAGGAGGCTTCCTGAGGGTCTTCCAAAGCAGGCGGCCTCCGGGGCTGCCTTCTGTGGGGGGTAAAGCAGATCTGGCCCCGGAGAACAGAAACCACTTGCCTTTCCCAGGGTGGCTTCCCCATGTGCCTGTGGAACCCTGCACTCCAGTCTTCTGAGTTTACCTCACTCTGCTCCCTCGGAGTTGCCACGACCCTGGCTGTAGACCTGCTCTGTGCACCCCGGCCCTGTGGGGAGACCCCAGTGGAAGGTAACCCAGGGAGGGCACTGTGGGGCATTAGGGTCCCCGGCTCTGCCCTGTCCTGACAGCATGACCTTGGGCGCCCCATTTACCATCACCCAGGGTCACACTTACCCCTCCTGTCTTCCCCAGGAGGTGACGGGACAAGGGAACAGCTCTGCCCACTGGAGGACGTCCAGGCACAAGACTTCATGGGTTTTACTGCCTCGAGGGCTGTCAGGGAGGGGCCTGTGGTGACCAGCGCCTGGTGGCTGCTGGTGGACGGCTGAGGTGCACAGGAAGTCCCAAGGGGAAGCCCAGGCTGCTGTGACTGGCAATAGTCACATGAGGTTGGGTCCTCAGTGAAGGGGTGCCTGCTGGTGGCTTGGGTCACCTTTGGGGACATCCCCCTGGTGTGGCACTGAGCTGGCCCTGACCACAGGTACTGTCCAGCCTTCTCCTCCTCTGTGGCTAAGGGATGACAGCGTTTCTCTTCCAGTCTCCAGGGCCCCAGCGGCCTCTGAGACTCAGGAGAAACTGTCCCAGACCCACCTGGGGGACAGCGCCCCAGTCCCAAGGCTAGGAGCCGGCGGAGGAGGAGACAGAGGCTCGGAGGTGTCCTGGACTCAGATACAGTGTGTGTGGGACCCATCCTGTCCCAAGGGCTGAGGAGCCAGAGGGCCCCACCCTGGAGGGAGACCCGGCTGGGCCTGCTTCCCATCCCTGACAGATGCTGGCCACCACTGGGGTGGCTGGGCCTCGGGACATCCTGCCAGTGGGCGAGAAGCAGCCCAGTGCCCCTCCCCCTCCTCTGAGGTCCCGGGTCCCCGAGGGTGGCAGAGCACTGGGCCTCTCTGAGCCTCAGTTTCCTCACCTGGACCTATGTGTCCTACTTAGGAGTGTTTGGAGGATGGGATGAGATGACCTGGTGACATGTGTAGCGCAGCGCCAGGCACTTAGTAAATGCTTAAGAAATGCGAGGTCCTGGGATTTGAGACGAGGCCCATGTTCGCGGTGTCAGGTGAGGTCCTGTCTGTGGGTGGCCCACGAGACTGGCCTGAGGCTCAGTAGGGAGTTGGGGGTCCCAGGTACCTTCCCCATTCAGCAAGAGACGGGGCTGTGCCCCAGTGTCTCACAGGTCTGTGGTCCTGGCTGGGACCGCAGAGGTGGGTGGAACAGTCAGAGGTCCGGGAACCACTCATCCCTGGAACCCTGGGGACCGGGACTGCGTGAGCGTGGAACAGAGCAGGGTTTGGAGCGGGGGCATGACTCACTGTCTTCCTGTTCTTCACCAGTGTTGCCCAGAACCTTTCTTGGGTCTCCCCGTCCACCTCTCCCCGCTACGGCACACCTTTCCTTGCTTCTGGACCAGGCCTGGGGTTCCTGGGCGGCCGTCCTGCACCCCAGCCCTCACAGGTCTCCATGGTCACTGGGTGGGTGGAGGGGCTTTGGGCGCAGCTCCCAGGAGACACGTCCAGCTGGAACCTCGGACTGTGACCTTGTTTGGAAGCAGGTCTTTGCCCATGGAGCTGATGAGATTGTCCTGTATGAGGGAGGCCCTGAAAGCCAGGCACAAGGGACCCCTTGAGACAGGAAAGGAGGAGTCACGGGACAGTGGAGGCAGAGTCTGGGCTGATACGGGCATAGGTGGAGGGACACTGGGATGACCAGTTGTCAACAGGAAATGTCACCTTGCCCTGGGCATCAGCATCCCAAACTCTGACAGAGCAGCCCCTGTAAGCCTTCACTGTAGCCCTGGGCAGGACCCAGGTGACTGAGGTCTGGCTCATGGGACTGAGGACATGGGTCACGCTGGCTCAGGGCTCATGCCAAGCACCTCATTTTACATCAACCTCTCTCTAGATCTTTTTATCTTCTCTCTCTCTCTCTCTCTCTCTCTCTCTGTCTCTCTCTCTTTTCACTGCATAGCTCAGGCTAGCCATGGCAACCCTCCTGTCTCAGCCTCCCAGATACTGAGATTACAGGCATAAGTCACCACACCTGGCTTTAATCTCCTCTTTTAAGACCCTGTCTCAGACCCAGCCACATTCTCATGCGCAAGGGCTTCAGTGCACGAATCTAGGAGACAGCAACACTAACGCTAAGGCTGTCCTTTCCTGGGAAAGCTAATTTCCGACTCCCTCAGAGGACCAGTATTTAGAACATATAAAGAACTCAGGCCGGGCATGGTGATGCATGCCTGTGAGCCCAGCCCTTGGAGGGCTGAGGCAGGACTGCTGTGAGTTCAAGACCAGCCTCAGCTACAAAGTGAGTTCAAGGCCAGCCTGAACTTCATAGAGAGAGTCTGCCTTGAAAAGGCAAACAAAACAAAAGCTCAAAAAGTCAGGGCTTCCCAAAATAAAAGACCCAGTTAAACAATGGCCAAGTAAAACAAGAATGAAGATGTTTTGCCCATGTGCCAACTCCTCAGAAGGCCTGGAGTCACCCTGAACTGCAAACACAGACTCTAAAACACGGATTCCTGACAGAAGCTGAGACCCTGCTGTGCCCGTGTGTCTGCACAGCCTCTGGGGCTCCCGCTGTCCTGGGAGTTGGCTCTGCACACGCCCAGCACCCTCACACGCATGCACCCACACGGCGCACACACAGCGCCCTCACCTTTCACCTGCACACTCGCCCTCACACAACCCCTTCCACACACCCCTGTACACTTGCACACACACCCTCAGGCACTCTCACACAAGCCTTGCACACTCGTGCATTTACACATGATCGCAAGGGCACATGTCTGCTCACTCCCTCACACTGCTCCACACGTACCCTCGCACACTTGTGTACACTCAGACACACGAATACCCCTGCACACTAATCTTTTTTAAATTTAATTTTTTTAAAATTTTATTTAAAGAGAAGAAAGAAAAAACAAAACAGAATAAAGGGTACCAATAATACAGAATTCCAAGGAAAAAAGGAAAAGAACAACAACAAAAAAACCTAAGAGATTATTACTTGACAAATTACATACTGACTTCTTGGAAATAGTTGTACAAATTATAAAGTTAAAACATGTAAAGTAGGGGCTGGGGATTTAGCTCAGTGGCTTAAGCGCCTGCCTGGCAAGCACGAGGTCGTGAGTTCAATCCCCGGTACCAAAAAAAAAAAAAACATGTAAAGTAGACATTCAACCAGTGAGTCTGTTAACAATTCTGTTCCACAATCTGACAAAAAAAACAGCAATATGGTCATCCATCTTACCCACTCAAATATACATTCAGTTATATCAAAAGGGTAAAATTAAACAACAAAAGAGAACAAAGGGGATCACAAGAAAGCAATGTAAAAGACATAAATTTCAAAACTAGGCAATCGGAGATATTCACTCTCTATCATATTGACTCTTGTTTTCTTCCAAATAGTTGTCCATATTGTCACATACAGGGAATTCACATGAAACAACCTAGTATGGAACTGATCTGAGCAGGACAAGGAGGGCGTTTCAGTTCTTCAAGACCAGACAATAGGGAAGCTGGGAATGGCTGTCATAGTGTCTCTCATTCTCCTAAAAACAGCTGTCCATACCTTCATGTGTGTTGAACTTAAACAAAACAAAACAAGCTAAAATCACTTTGAACAAAGAATGATAATTTTGCTGGATTACACATTATGACATGGAATCAGCACTGGGTACTGTAGTGTCTCTTTTTCTTCAAAGTAGTTGTTCATTTCAACATGTGTTATATAGTTGGTTCTTGTAAACTGTTTATAAGCTCTACACATGCATGAGACTCTACTTGTATATCTATCCTTTCTGTGTTAGAGGTAAAAACAAAACAAAGCAAGATAAAACAATTCCTAGAAAAGCATGAAGCAAAAAGTCATATATAACCGTAATACAAGGTGATCTACAATGGTGACCATGGTGTCTCAGCAGTGTATAACAACATTAATAAAAACAAAGCATTGGAGACATTATAAGACTTCAAAAAGCAAGTAATAATCAAACCAGAGTGGGTATCTTAGTGAATCTTGTCATCTTCAGTGTAGTTGCCTATACTCTTAGACTTGATGCTATCCATAACAACAGATTTAAATAAAATCAGTCAATATAAAGTAGCAATCTAACAGCCCAGATTCAAATAAGATCAGTCATAATAAGACAGTATAAGTTATAAAGGGCTTCAGATTAAGTCAATAGGAAATTAGGGATGATTACCATAATATGTCCTCTTATTTTTGGGATAGCTGACCATGTCCTCAAGTCTAGTGTAAGTAGACAAACTGGAACAGCACATAATCCATCCAAGCACAGTGATGAGAATAATGTAAATTTTAAATCTTGTTACCCAATTAACACTATCCTCTGCCTCCCTTTTTTAGACAATTCCTCCCCTTTCACTCCCATGGGGTGCACTGCTTGTTTTGGGTCCCACTGCCTCAATGAGCATCTCAATGGACCCTATCTCCTGATCTACTCTGCCTGTGTTTCTCTCTGTTAATATTTCAAGGTCTGGCCCTGAAGCAAGGCCAGCAGATCGCTGTAGCTGCTGGTTTTAAACAGGAGCCTAAAGAGAATTCTTTCTGTGGTCTGATGGCCATTTCAGAACTTTGGAAATGTAATGGTCAATTCATCAGAAAGAAATAGCAGGTGAGTATGGTGGACTTTAGGGGGCCTGAAGGGGAGAGACCCTGGCGCCTTGGGACCTGCACCATGCAGTTGACTGGGGTGCTGGGAGAACAAGGAGCTCCTCCCCTCTCTGGGGGCCGGCTGTGATCCTGCTGGTGGGCAGGCTGAGAATCAGACATCTCATGTCGTCCTGTCCCATGAACCCCCCTTAGCAAGTGGGAGCCAGTTAACTACACATCTTGTGAAAAAATTGGCTATGGTATTTAGTATGAGCTCCCCATATGCAAAGATATGGACAACCATTTGGAAGAAAACAAGAGACAATATGACAGATAGTGAAGATCTCTGGTTGTCTAGCTTTGAAATTTAGGCTTTCTTAGGTCCCGTTCTGTTCTGGTTTGTTGTGTTTTACCCCCCTTAAAACAAAATTAAAAAAAAAATATATATATATATATATATATATATGGAAAAGAAAGTGCTCTAAAGCATATAACTGCATGTATGTTTAAGTGTGGAAGATAGATGACCACATTACTATTTTTGTTAGATTGTTGAGCAGAACTGTTAATAGTCTCACTGTTTGAATGTCTACTTTGTATGCTTTAATTTTGTAACTTGAACAACTATTTCCAATGATGACAGTATGTAACTTATCAAGTGGTGATTTCTTAGTGTTTTTGTTTTTGTTTTGTTGTTATTCTTGTGGTTCTTTTATTTTTTGCCTTTGGAATTCTGTATTGTTGCTACCCTTTTTCTGTTTTGTTTGGTTGTTTTCTTTTTTGTTTTTCTCTTTAAATAAAATTAAAGTAAAATAAAATAAAAATATTTCAAGGCTGTCTATACTAGAGATTACAGCCAATCTTCTCTGCCTTATTTCTGCTATTCTGTTTTTCTGCCATTGGTTGTCTATTTTTCTGTTCCACTCCACTGTCTGCCCCATTCACTGAGGCCTCTCTGCCATTGTTCCTGAAATGCTCGTATTCTTGTTCTCTCTCTCTCTAAAATGTCCTTCAGTATTTTTTGTAGGGTTGGATTGGTAGTCACAAATTTTCCAAGTTCCTCTTTGTCATGGAAGCATCTTGTTTCTCCATTAATTTCTAGAGAGAGTTTTGCAGGATACATCAATCTGGGCTGGAGGTTGTTCTCCTTCAGGGCTTGAATTACTTTACTCCAAGCTCTTCTTGACCTGATGGTCTGTATCGAGAAGTCTGCCGTGATTTTGATGGGTTTTCCTTTATAGGTGATCTGTTTCTTTTCTCTGATGGCTTTTACTATTCTGTTCTTATATTGAATTTCTGGGATTTTGATTATTATGTGTCTGGGTGTAGCTCTGTTTGGGTTGTAGGTGGCT
>PVJX010045743.1:0-12594 GCA_004027295.1 Dolichotis patagonum | reverse complement strand
AGAGACCCTCAGTCCAAATACATCAGCCACATCCTCTACCTTGCTGTCACTGGCTGTCACCTGCCCTAAGATTTGATGCACGGTCTTCTCAGATGTGAACCTGTATTACCAGGATCCTCTTAAAATGCTGGAGGGAACAAGGTCATTATCTTATATCAGAGCCAGCACAGTATTCCCTTGTGCAGATAGAAACACTGAAGACAATATCAATATGAATTGTGACTAACATGGATGACACAGGTAAATGCAAGTGGGCCGAAGTAGAGACCACAGCAGCAGCAGGAACATTACCTTCCTAAAGGGGTTCTCCAGAAATTAGTATTAAAGCCACAGAATGGTGGGCTCATAGATGGCAAAAGGAAACTCACAATATGTTCTTTATATGGTCGTCATATAAAACACCACTCTATGTAAAGCCACAAAACAGAGAACAGATCTGCCATGCTGAATCCCACACCAGCAGTGCCAAGTTCAGCATCTCCCAACACCCTGTGTCAGGTGCGCATATCCCTTGTCCCAGCTCAGCCTCTTATACAGCCCCTGAGACACACAAGCCATGCAAGTCGTCCTAGGTGCTGGCAGAAGAAATCTCTGCAAATCAGCATGTTGAGGGTGGAGGTCTCCATCCTGCAGGCCACATGGTGATGCTACAGTCCCTCCTCTGTCTAATGGCAGCTGCACTGCGTGAGAGTTCTGGGGTGTCTAGTTGTACGTGGGGGCCAGAATATGGGAAGGGAAAGACTCACCATGCGCCCCCTGTCCTCAGGTGTGCTGTCTGATCTGACTCTTTGACAATCAGGAACCAGCCTGTTGACTCCTGAGTAGACACTGTCCTTCACCCTCACTGTCACTCGGGGCTATGTCACTAGTAGTTACTACTGGAGTTGGAGCCACCAGCCTCCTGGAAAGCTCTGCAGTGGTTGGATTACTGGAATGGACAAACTACAACCCTTCCTTCCAATGCAACATGTCCATCATTGCTGACACAGACAATAACAAGTTCTCCCTGCAGCCAAACTCTGTGACCTCTGAGGACAGGGTCATATATTACTGTGCAAGACCACAGGTAAGATCAGTGAGCGTCCAAGCATAAACCTACCTGCAGTTTCACATGCCACCACCAGGGGGAACACATGTCCACTGAGATCAGAACTCATGACCTGTGACAAATACAAGCCCACAGAGCACTAGGTAGATCCCACTACCAATCAGAGACAAGGGTGACTACTCTTCAAGACATTCCTAGCTATGTCACCCACACTCTCTCAAATCTGTCACTTAGCTACTTAAAGGAATCACTTCTCACACTTTTTAAATCTTTTTTTGTTTATTTTTTAAAATTTTATTTAAAGAGAAAAAAAGTAAAAGAAAAAAAGGGGAGCAATGGTTAAAAATACAAAATAAAATAAAATAAACACTAAGAAACCACTAGTTGACAAATTACATTCTGTCATCTTAGAGTTGTTCAAGTTACAAAATTAAAGCACACAAAGTGGACATTCAAACAGTGAGACTGCAAACAGTTCTGCTCAACGATCCCACAAAAACTCAGTAATAGACCCGAAAGGAACCTCCTGGAGACTGGCATCTTGGGCTGGTCTGTTTGGGACTGGAAACTTCTCGGAGACCGGCATCTCTGCCTGGGCTGTTCAGGACTGGGAACATCATGGAAACTGGCAGCTTGGTTTAGGCTGTTTGGGACTAGGAACATTGAGTGGACCAGAGGCAGAGGGCCTGAGGTGCCTGGGACTACCGCTGCTGGGCCCCTCCTTCCACAGGAACATCTAGGAAGCCTGCCACAGGCCTGAGCTACCTGGGACAACATCTGCTGGACCCGCCCTTGCAACAGGAACATTGGACTACAGTGGACTACCATGCTGGCTTGATGAGAGTTTCAGGAACCCCTCACCCAAACAGAAGACCTCATCAGGCTTCAGTCAGTGTGGCACGGTATGAGGAATTCAAGAGACTGGATCTCTTCTTCATTGTGGTACCCAGCAATTTGACAAACATCAAGCACAGTAGAACCCTGAAACACACACTGCAGAAAGTTGTGTTTGTTGGAATAAAAAGACAAGAAATTCACCCAAAAGGTGAAAATGACTAAATGAAAAAGCAAAATGGACTCCCGAACATCTAGTCCATCAGGGGCAAGTGTAGGCAGTAATGAAATTAAGGACCCCAAAATTCATACACCAGAAATCTCTGAAAAGTTAGGAAATGAAGTAAAAAAGCAAATCCATGAGGCTATATAGGAAATCAAATTAGAAATCATGTCTTATGTAAAGACAAAAGTAAAAACCTTAGTAAATGAGCTGCTCAACATAGCTAGAGAAGTAATAGATAACAAACTACAGGAGCATGGAAAATCGATTGAAACTTTGAATGAACAATGCAGAAGACAAGCAGAATCTATGAAACAAATTGAAAGAGATATGCAAAAAAAATTGCATTGAAAGCCTGCAAAGCCATTAAAATGAAGATGAGGACAGAATTTCAGACATTAAGGAGAGGATTGCAGATAGCGATCTTGAAAGGGTAGAACTTATAAAAACAGCAAAGCATCACGAAGTGAAAATCCAACATCTAAAAAATGATGCCAGGAGAAACAATGTTAGAATAATAGGTATTAGTGAGGAGGCAGGAGACAATGCAAAGGATATAATCAAGCTGCTCACAGAAATAGTGGCAGAAAATTTCCCAAACATGGTGGAAAATTTAGATATACAAATAAGTGAGACATATGGAATGCCACACAATCATAACCAACATAAATCTACACCCAGACATAATTATTAAGATTTCAGACATACAGCATAAAAACAGAATACTAAAAGCTGTTAGAGAAAAGACACAATTCATCTATCAAGGAAAGCCTATTAGTATCACAGCAGACTTCTCAGCAAAATGCTTCAGGTTAACATGAGCTTGGAGTGAAGTATTTCAAGTCCTAAAAGAAAACAACTTTAAACACAGACTGACATACCCAGAAAAACTGTCTCTCAAATTTAATGGAGAAACAAGATACTTCCATGACAAGCAACAACTAAAGAAATTCATATCCACCAAACCAACTTTAGAAAGAGAGCTGAAGGACATCCTAGATAGAGATAAAAATGATCACAATCTCCAGAACAACAGCAGAAAGAAATCACCAGGCTGGACAAAAAGTAAACAAGGGAGAAAGGCAGAAAACTAAAAACAGTAACAAAACATGGCAAAGTCAAGCCAGTACATATCAGTGATATCCATAAATGTAAATGGGATCAAATCACATATCAAAAGAAAAAGGTTAACAGAATGGATCAAGAAACAGGATCACACAATGCGCTGTATACAAGATATGCATCTGACTCAAAAAAAGAAAATTAGATTAAAAGTCAAAAGATGCAAAACAGTATTCCATGCAACAGGAACCCTGAAAAAAGCAGGGTAACTATTCTATTTGCAGACAATGTGAACTTCAAACCTAAAATGATTAAAAGAGACAAAGAAGGTCCCTACATACTTGTAAATGGAAAAATTCAAGAGGAAGAATTAACCATTATAAATATATATGCACCAAACATAGGAGCACCCAACTATATAAGACAGATACTAGAGGACATGAAAAACCAAATACACAAGAACACAATTATTCCAGGTGACCTTAACAGCCCAATGTTGCAGAAAGATAGATCAACTAGGCAAAAAATCAGCAAAGAAATTATAGAACTGAATCATACCTGTCAGCAATTGGACTTAGTAGATGTGTACAGAGTGTTCCAGCAAACCACATCAGAATACACATTCTTCTCAGCTGCCCATGGGACTTTCTCCAAAATAGACCACATATTATCCCATAAAGCATTTTTAACTAAATGCAAAGGTATTGAAATTTTCCCATGCATACTATCTGACCATAGCACACTGAAATTGGAAATTAATGCCAAAAGAAACTGCAAAATTGGCATAAGTATATCGAAAATAAATAACAACCTTCTGAACAATCAGTGGGCTACAGATGAAATTAAAGAATAAAAAAGCAATACCTAAAATTCAATGAAAATGCAGAAACAACTTATTGTAATCTGTGGGGTGCAATGAAAGCGGTTGTAAGAGGGAAATATATAGCAATAAACTGTCATATCAAGAAAACAGAATGAGCACAAATAAACAATCCAATGCTGCATCTCAAGCTTCTAGAAAAAGAAGAGCAAGTTAAATCTAAAGCTCATAGAAGAGAGGAAATTGTAAAGATTAGAGCAGAAATCAATGCAATTGAAACTAAAACAACAACACAAAGAATTAATGAATCAAAAAGCTGTTTTTTTGAGAGAATAAACAAAACTGAAAAACCTCTAGCTAACCTTATAATGAAAAAGAAAGAAAAAACTCCAATTCACCCAATAAGGATCGAAAATGGGGAAATTACTACAGATATCATGAAAATTCAAAAGATCATAAACACCTACTTTGAAAATCTCTACTCACATAGAGAAGAAAACACAGAGGAAATGGACAGATTTCTAGAAACATATGAACTATCAAAGCTCAACCAAGAAGATATAGCAATTTTGAATAACCCAACATCAGCTATTAAAATTGAAAACATAATAAAAAATTTACCACAAAGAAAAACCCAGGTCCTGATGGATTCACAGCTGAATTCTAGAAGAAATTTAGAGAAGACTTGATGCCAATACACCTTAAACTCTTCAATGAAATTGAAAAGAAAGCAATCTTCCCTAAATCATTCCTGGAGACAAGTATTACTCTGATACCAAAACCAGAGAGAGACCCAACCAAAAAGGACAACTACAGGCCAATCTCACTGATGAACATAGACACAAAGATTCTCAATATAATACTAGAAAATAGAATGCAGCAAATCATCAAGAAGATTATACATCATGACTAACTGCGGTTCATTCCAGGAATGCAGGGATGGTTCAACATATGCAAATCAATAAATGTAATACACCACATCAATAGAGCCAAAAACAAAAACCACATTTGCATCTCAATAGATTCAGAAAAAGCTTGTGATAAGATCCAACACTTTTTCATCATAAAAACCCTTCAGATACTCGAACTACACTCTGTCGACCTCAAAATCACAAAGGCCATCTATGGCAAACCAACAGCCAATATTATACTGAATGGACAAAAACTGAAAGCGTTCACTTTAAAATGAAGAACAAGACAAGGATGTCCACTATTACCACTCCTATTCAATATAGTTCCCGAAACACTAGCCAAGGCAGTAAGACAAGAGAAAGAAATAAAATGAATAAAGATAGGAAAGGAAGAATTTAAATTATCAGTATTTGCAGATGACATGATACTCTTTATAGAAGACCCAAAAATTACATTAAAAGACTAATAGAGGGAATAAACTAATTCAGCAGTGTAGCTGGATACAAGTTCAATGCTCAAAAATCAATAGCATTCCTGTACACAAACAAGAACCTCACCAAGAGAGAAATTATGGAAATATCGCCCTTCACAATAACATCTAAAACAATGAAATACTTAGGAATCAACCTAACTACAAATGTAAAAGACCTATATGCTGAAAATTATACTACACTAAAAAGGGAATTAAATAGGATATTAGAAAATGGAAAGATGTTCCATGTTGTTGGATAGGAAGGACCAACATTGTGAAAATGGCTATACTCTCAAAACTGTTATTCAGATTTAATGCAATCCCAATCAAAATACCATTGACATACCTCATAGATCTAGAGAAAACACTTCTACAACTCATTTGGAACCAGAAGAAACCTAGATTAGCAAAGGCAATTCTGGGCAATAAAGGCAAGGCAGGATGCATCTCAATTTCAGACTTGAAACTACTGCAAAGCCACAGCGATAAAATCAGCATGGTACTGGCAAAGAAATAGACCTGAGGATCAATGGAACAGATTAGAAGATACAAATATAGGTACAAAGACATTCAGCCACCTGATATTTGACAAAGGGTCCAAACATGTTCATTGGAGGAAGGATAGCCTATTTAATAAATGGTGTTGGAAAACTTGGCTTTCCACATGCTGAAGACTGAAACTAGATCCATGCCTATCACCATGCACAAAACTAAAGTCTAAATGGATCAAAGACCTAAATATTAAAGCAGAAACACTAAATCTACTACAAAATAAGGTAGGTAGAAATCTTGGAGACATAGGTGTAGGAAGAGAATTCATGAACAAAACACAAATTGCATGGAAAACACTTCAGAGAATCAATAACTGGGATCTCATATTATTGAAAGGTTTCTGCACTTCAAAAGAAATCACCATCAGAGTGAAAAGAAAACCCATACAATGGGAAATAATTTTAACCATCAACTCTTTTCAGACAAAGCACTTATATCAAGAACATATAAAGAATTGAAAAACATCAACCCCCCAAATCAAAACCCTCTCCAAAAATGGGCAGCTAAGATGAACACACAGTTCTCATATGAAGATATACAGATGGCAAACAAATACATGAAGAAATGTTCACCATCACTGGTCACTTGAGAAATGCAAATTAAAACAATATTAAGATGTCATCTCACTCTGGAAAGAATAGCTGCCATCAAGAAACCAACTGATAACAAATGTTGGGAAGACTGTGGGGAAAAAGGAACACTGTTCCAGTGTTGGTGGGAGTGTAGAGTGGTGCAACCACTATCGAAATCAATATGGAGAATTTGCAGAAAACTAGTACTGGAAGCTCCATTCAACCCAGCTATTAATCTCCTGGGTACTTTCCCAGAGAAACTGAAAAGGTCATATCACAGTGATATATGTGCACCCATGTTCATAGCAGCACAATTTGTAATAGCTAAATCATGGAAACAACCAAGATGCCCATCAAATGCAGAGTGGATGAAAAAGATGTGGTATTTTTATACAATGGTTTATTATTCAGCTATAAAAAAGAATGATCTTGAGGCCTTCATAGGGAAATGGAGACAGACTGAGACTATCCTCACTAGGGAAATAAATAGGAATCATATTTATAAATATCATATTGTGTCTCTAGTGTAAAAAGTAGTAAGAATTGTAGGAGTAATAAATCTCAAAATGTGTAATTGGTACTGTAAAAAAGAGAGAAAAAGAAAGTGCTCTAAAGATATAACTGCAAGTGTGTTTAAGTTTGTAACATAGATGACCATATTACTTTTTTTGTTAGAATGTTGTGCAGAACTGTTAACGGTCTCATTGGTTGAATGTGTGCTTTGTATGTTTTAACTTTGTAACTTGAACAACTATTTCCAGTGATCACAGTATGTAACTTATCAACTGGTGATTTCTTAGTATTTTTGTTTTTGTTTTTTTTTTTGTGGTTGTTGTTCTTTTCTTTTTTTTTCTTTCCACTTTGGCATTCTGTATTGTTACTATCCTCTTTCTGTTTTGTTGTTGTTTTTTTTCCTTTCTTCTTCTCTTTAAGTAAAAAATTTTTTTAAGACTTAGTAAAATGTTTATCAATCCTGCACACTGAAACACACATGCAGTTATATTCTTGAGAGCACTTTCTTTTCCTCTCATTTGACAATAACAATTACACATTTTGAGTTGTATTACTCCTACAGTTGTTGTTACTTTTGACACTAGAGAAACAATATGATTTATAAATATGATTCTTATTTATTTCACTTATGAGAATTGGCTCAAATTTTTAAAACAAGACACAGTATTTTTACACTTTTGTACTCTTCATTCCTAAGGCACCCATTTTTTCTTGGCTGAAAAACGAATTTCCCTGCACCTGGGCCTGATTCACTCTGGACTCCTCCACAGAACCCTTCACGCTGCACCTTCACTTGGAAATGCAATCAGTGCTGCACACAGGCCCGTGTGCATAATTTTACTAGCTTCCAGGTGTTTCTCAACTGACCCAAGTTGCTTCTTCTTCTCGCCCTCTTCCTTCAGGCACATCCCAAATCTCTGCACAAAAGAACATTTTATAAATTCAGCTCCAGCCAATTCCATGCATATGAAACCAATGTTCATTGCTTTGAATATTTGCTATTGTTTGTATTTTTTAAACATAGAACAACAGTTACATTGCATTAAATGTGCTGTATTCTCTTCCTATGCCCCTTTGAAAGTAAAATTGTTTGTTCTATGCTTGATTTTAAGAGTGGTGTCATTCATTCCCTGAGAGATTACCTATGTCTAAGTCTATAGTTATTCTGTTGTTTGACTTTTGAAACTTCAGAAAGTAATTCTTCATTAAAATTGATTCTTCAGCTGTTCTTTCATTTTTAGTGTTTTATTGTTATCTATTTTATAATATCAGAAAATTCAGAAATATTTGTAGGAAGCCTATACATGTGTACCCTGTGTCATTTGGTCTTCAGCTTTAGTATAATGTTCTTTCATTTCTTTTGATGTGGTTTCTAATATCAAGACCTCATTAGAAGTGCAGTGGTCCGCAGACACAAGCATGACATGGATAGTGTCTTGATTCTCACCCCTAGGGTCCTCATCTGCTAATGGCATCCTTCACTAGTAATGTCTTTGTTTGTCACTGATGTCCCATTTTGGGCAGAGGGGCTCAAGGTTGGCTTTCTATAATTTCTGAGCCTGCACTTCCTGAGTACTCCATTTCTTTGGTTTTATGTCTGCAAAATCTTAAATCTCGCTACAGTTTTAAGCACATAATTTGTGTATTAACTGGTTCAGCGGCAGCATTCCACTGTTTAGATGCACTTCAAAACAGCATGTTGTGCACAGTAAACACAATTTCACTTGTCCATGAAGAACTAAATATACTTTCTACAAAGATCGTCTCTGAGGTGGAAACCCCATTCCAATCCCACATCCACATTGCTGTTCCTATGCTGTATGAGAATCACACATTCATAATGTCTTCTTTTCCAGAAATTTCAGTCTGAATTCAAATATTCTTAACAACTGTGTCTCTGCAGCATAATTTGCTGGTGGAAATATGTGGAGTAATTCACTCAGTGCTTTAGTGTGTGTCCTCAAATAAGCAGGACGCTTCCATGGAGCATGCGTTTTGCTGGAAAAGAATTAATTGTAAGAGTTAGAATAGGGAAAATGGCAAGACAGAGACAATGTATACGTGCAGTACTAGTGAAATAAAATCTACAAGAATATGAAGACTAATTACTGATGTGCATGAAACAGCTATATGATAATCATAGTGACATGGAGAAATAATTTGAAATAATTATAATTCATGGATTATTCACAAAATCTAAAAAGGTAGAGGAAATGTTACCTGAAGAGCTATTCAGCATAGAGACAAAATTACCTTCATGTGGCAAAGAGTATATATTTTGGCCCACCTATTTGAGAACCACCCTAAGAGATGTCTCTAAAATCTCTTTCTTGTGGCACAGCTGTACAAGTCATTAACATCTTGGCTTAGTCCAAAAGTCATTAGTGAACAAGTAGCTGTAATTCTGGGGAAATGGTGGTTGATAATAATTTTACCTTCCATAAGGGTTTTGCCCACACAAAGCAATGCAGGAAGAGAACGTGCTGCCACCTTCTCTGTTTTATTAAGAAAACGTTCTCCAACTCATGGCGCTCAGCAGGTATCCGAGTCCATTTTTTGTGGCTGCAATAGAATGGATGGAGCAGAGAGATTAAGTTCTGAAAGATCAGGGTTCATTGTCATCATTTTTATAGTTGCCCAAGAGCTCCGCACAAGCCTCTGCTGGTTGAAGGAGAGTGCTTCACATTGGGTCTGCACAAATCATCTGAGAGACAATAGATGGTCAAAAAATAGCCCCTGTTATAGCTAAGCCCTTCATTAACAACCTGCCAATACACTGTGCCATGAGAGGGTGAATCAAGCCATGATCGGGTTCTCAAGACCCCATCACCTGCCCATATTTATATTTCCAAATAATAAAATTTCTCATATCTTGTTTATTAATTTGGAAATTTCTTTTCCTTTCTTTTCTTTTACACACCTCCATCTTGACTAGTGCAGCTATTGAACTTCATGAATCTTTACATAACTAGTGTACATTACAGTGTTGACATTGAAAAATGTTCTAATTTACAAAAGGAAATGTGTTCCATTGAGTAGATATTTACTTTAGGTTCACAGCAGGTGAATGTTTTGTTTCTCTTAGCATTCATACCATAAATATAGATCTCTTTTTAATAGATTAGTGTAATTCTTTATTGGTCCATATGGTTGATTTTAATTTTGCATTTAGTGACATAATGGATTCTAATTAATTACTGTACCAAAGTAACATAACTATTGCTATGAATTGACTTTCTCTGAAATGCAAATATCTACGTGAACTTGGGGTCATTAATAATAATAATATGGCCCACTCCAGGAGAACTGTGTATGAGGCCCAGCATGCTACAACCTCAAATGTCAATTAAATGGAGGGCGCTGAATCCTGGGACAGACACAAAGGCTACTGGTTTATCACTTTCAGGGAAGATCACTGAAAAATAGAAATTAACCACAGACATCACTACAATAAATAGTCCACTGCAATAAACTAACTACTCTCAACAGAAAACAAACAACACAAATAGAAACACAAGAGGTCATTCCAACAGAATTCTTCCCATAATTCCCAACTCTCCTTAAACTCATTCATGTGGCACTGGTGGGGAAGAACCCAAAGGATTCAAAGTGAATCACTTAGTGTCATTTTTTGGGGATAACAAAACCATTCAATGTAAAAACTGGCACAAGCACAGAAGGCATAAATAATCAGACACTAGGACAGTTAAACACCACATGAACAATTTAAAAAGGGCACAAAAAGATTATCGAAGAGCTAAAGCAAGTGATGTGGAACACACATGATAAACAGAATAATAGAGATGCTGGAGGGTAAATCAGTGTAAATTCTGAAAGAGTCATATCTGATGGAAGTAGACCATTATAGTCCCGGACAGGTGGGCAAAGTACACTGTGCACCTCCACCAGTAAATCACCTGCATGAAGTATTTTCTGGACATTGCAATTGTAGCCACAGCCTCATGGTCTCACAGTGTAAGAGCATGGTTATAAAATAGTAAAGGCACAGTTAGCAGAGCAAACTTACAGACATGATAGCAAGGGAAAAATCAAACAGTGGCCTCTGCCTATCCTCCTGCTGACTGTCATGTAACCACCCTGCTAAATGCAGTCAGTCTTGACTGCCGAGCTGCTTTTCTTCTGATTATGCATTGATCAGTCTGACTATTCCTAGCTTGTAATTCCCTTAGTTAAAAGAACATGTATCTTGTTTCCAACTTGTTTCAAGGAGTTTGGTTGGAACAAAGTAATACAGTAAAGGATACTTTTAACTTTGCTTGTTTCACTCAAGTCCTCTCTCCTTATCCCCAGAATTTTCCTACACTACATTACATGATTGCTTTTTAGTAAACCTATTTAGGGTTAACTTACCTGACAATATGTGACTTAACTCGATTCAGGAAGCCAAACATGTAATAACCTGTCACCTGCCTTGTATTTCTGCTTGCAAACTATTTAAAATTAACTCAAAGCTGGCCCCTCACTGGTGATTTAGACACCAGAGCCCCCATCCAAGCGGCATTGCTATCACTAATGTTGACTGCTAGATTCGTCAGTGCAAAGCACCTTCTACCTGGTTGACAGTGGATTTTCTGTAACAATAGAAGACAGGAAGGAAAGCCTCAACATTTCCTTTCTGTGCTCATTGACTGCATGAACCACCCATGCAAGAACAAAGAACACAGTACAGCTTAGGCAGCGGTAAATCTCACATGCTCAATGCCAGGCTGGGCAGCTCCCATACACAGTAAAGCCAGACACTGGACACCAGTGACCATCACCCTCGCTCAGCATCCTATAAGTTCCCCCTCAACACATACATTCAAATTAGTCTAGGGCTTAGCAGAACAAATTCTTGACACTACCTAAGCTAATGGGGAGGTCTTCATCCTGCAGGCAGGCAACATGCAAACAGTGTGGACCCTTATGTGCCTGATGGCTATTCCCCTGAATGAGGGTCCTGGGTTCTCTAGATGTTTAAGGAGCCTGGGTGTGGAAATGGAAGACTCTTCATGACTCCCCTTGTCCTCAGGTGTGCTGTCTGATCTGATATTTTGGCAGTCAGGACCAAGCCTGTTGAAGCTAAAGGAACCCTGTCCCTAACATGCATTGTCACCAGAGGCTCTGTCACAAGTTACTACTGAAATTGGATCTGCCAAACTCCTGGGAAAGCTCTACAGTGGATTGGGTACTTGTTGGGGAGCACAAGCTACCACCTGGCTTTCCAAGGCTGCCTCTCCCTCACTGCTGACACAAACAAGAACCACTGTTCCCTACAACTGAACTCCATCCCCTTCAGGGACATGGTCATGTTTTACAGTGTTAGACACAGTGAGAGGTCCTCAGTGTGAACCCAGACATAAACCTAGGATGTTTTTAACAAGCAGGGGTTTCTTGTGATCACCAAAGTAAAAAACAAGCTTCATGTACAGATGCAGTGTTGTTAAGGCTGTCCTTAAGGTATCTGGTATGACACTCCCTACCCAAGACATTTCCTACTCTGTCTCTATACATCACTCCAAATCTGTCATGTAGGCCTTGACAGGAACCACTGCTCATGTTTTGCTACTCTTGTTTCCTATGGAG